>JAURVB010004490.1:0-79890 GCA_033002965.1 Piper betle
AGTTAGCCGACCTAACCGGGGCCTGTAACATGCCGGTTTGGTTCACAAGCGTGAACCGGATTTGGGGTGTTACACCTATCTTTTTAACACACAGAGCAAAAGATCGTCATTGTCAACAAGTTTCCTGACACTAGCCAATGCTAAAGCAATGGACTTGGTATGATCAATAAAATTAGAAGTGAAGGAAGTACCCTTTCAAAGGCTCTGAAGTTCAAACTTCAACTGCTATATATGGGCTCTAGACAATAAGCCATAAGAAGTCTCAAGAACAGTCCAAGTAGCTTGAGAAGCGGGCTTGTCTACCACTTGAGAAAGAACTTGTGGAGAGAGTTACCCCAGCAACAAACCAAAGACCATTTGATCAAGGCTTACCTATTTATCGACATCTTCAACAAGATGTGTGGGCTTCGGGAAGGTACCATTGAGCAATCCCACAAGACAATGAGTGTGCAGGACAGGGAGGATTTGAGCTTTCTAAAGCTTCTCTAGTAAGTTTAAGAGAGATGTCCTGGGAAATATATTTTATCGTAGGAAAGTTGATAAGAGTAAAGGGAATTAAGACAGAGTCGCTGAAAGTGGAGTCGGTATGATAGGTCATTGGATTGAGAGATGAAAGCTCCGATACCGTGAAATAAATAAACTCTCCTTACCGAGAATTTTTTCTATTCACATATAAATAGAGTACTACATATCAAAAAATTTGTTACAAGAATTATAGGAAGAAAATCTGTATAATATAGTTACAATCTCTTAAGATAAAGACGATGACGAGATCTATAAAAATTATTTTAAGAGGAAAATTTGTATAATATAGTTACAATCCATCAGGATAAAGAAGAGGTGTAACTTATCACTATGGTCCCTAAACATTGAAAATATAAGCTATAAAAGGTGCTTGGAATGTTCGATTCCAGGTCCCATCTATGGCCTTCTTGATGGAGATATCAGAAGACTTTTTTGACAGTATTTCTTCATCGCCATTGTGATTTATGTGAGACAGTCGAATGTCCGCAAGTCCCAAACTATTATCTGCTAAAATTAAGTTCAGTTTTAAACTCACAAATGTTGTAAACATTAAAAGGAATAATGTTTACCAAGTCCTTTTGGTTACAAGACAATGAAATGAAAGAACAGTGAAAATCCAGATAAGAAGAAATAAAAAGGATGATTGTTGATAATTTGTTCGAGAAGAAGGAAACCTTTTCTGTTCATGAGTTTGGACAAAAAAATATTCATTCCCATGTCATAGTTGGTTATTAAAAGGCTTAACCATAATAATAAAATTGAGTATGAAAATTGTAAGTAGAGAAGCAGATCCCAACCGAAGTTGGCTGTCAACATGTAACAGAGTTTGTGTTTAATTATTAACTTTCAATTGGCCAGAAAATCTTTCCTTTGTCCATCTAAAAGCTATTTAGTTTTTCTACCATTTTCGTTCGTTTGAAGAAGTAAAATGGTTTATGCAACGACTCGGTTCATTTATATTCTGCACGCTTAAGGTTATAAAAAACATCAGTGAAACTATGGCATTGGCATCATGTTTAACCAACAAGGTTCTATTAGTGACGAAACGACAAGAACTTTTTGTCCGCAGATAACAAACTCGTACCTTTTCACTCTATCGTGGGACATTGAAAATACTATTGGATCATTGAAGAATTTGACAATCGTTTCAGCCTTGTCTGGGAAAGATCTGCATTTTCTAGAAAATAATTTTTTCACGCTCTGGATACGGCTTCAGTTGAACCTATTGCTTGTATCAGCTGGAACAGGAACATAAATTTTAATCATCAAAAGCAGTATTCTAAAAACAAGGAGATATAGTTTGAACAATGCACAACTATGAAAATTCATTCACAAATTTACATGCACAGTAGTAGAAACTGAACCCTTAACAGAATTGACACCTGGCTAAAACAACAGCAGCACTTCGCAAATCCACCCCCTAACACTTGAAACGAAAATTTTTTCATCCTTACATATTTTTGTTAAGAAAATCAAACAGTACCTATATCTTTGAAAATTGACAGCGGGACAAACTACTAATTGTCCTAGTTTGTGTTTGAAAACACATCCTTATGGGTATGTTCATGAACAGAATTAGAAAAATAGTGTTTTTAAATGCAAATCACCAAAAACTTATGAATATTTCTAGTCATTCTAGCCAACAATGAAGTACTACAAGAACATTCCCAGTATGCATGTTGCAATAACAAATGAAGATTCAGAATTAATTCAGCCTCAAGGAATGAAGGAAATAGATATTAAATTGATCTCGGAATGAATATTCATCAGAAGACTTAATACTGGATGCATAAACCAATTCCATTTTCCAGTATGAAACTAAGGATTATAATTGTATTGTTGCAACTAGATTCAATGCAGGAGGGGAGATAATCCAGAAATTTTACCATGTTTGCATGATGAGTATCAATTCCAGGCACAGATGTGAACACGGATGTAAAATTTTCCATCTTCTGAACGGACATCTTCCTCTAACATTAAGGGGGAAAGTTGTTTAGGCCAATCATTTCCAAAATGAAAAAAAACAAGACATAATACTCATCTTAGCAAATGACCGCAGCCTTCAATTTAGAAACAGCATCTTAGCTTTTTGAGTGCTAAAAATCAGCAAAAGAAAAAATTTTTAAAAAACTGTAAGTCCATTTGTTTAGAGGACGAAATGTTTACCCTTGAAGATGCACCATCCTTTCAAATCCCATCTCCAAACCTCTAACCGGGAAAACCATCGGTCTTCCGACTTCCACTCCATTGCTTCCACCAAATTAACAATAACTCCTAGTCAAAGAGTCATTCAAGCGGGGTGAAGAAAACAAACATCAGAAATTAAGGCAGAAAGTATGACTCACTCGAATTATCATCGTCTTGTGGAATTATAGTAAAATAGCATTGCTAAAATAACATCGTCTTGTCCAATAATGTATGCGACCTTGCCACCTTGCTAAATCAACACCTCCCTAGGCTAGAGGAAGTTGGTAATGTTAGTTGGGAGTAGGGGTGTAAACAAGCCTGCTTATATCGATTCGGTTTGAACTCGTACTCGTTAATTTTATATTTAAAAAATATTCGGTTTAATAGCTCATTAAATAACGAACAAAGTTTGAGCTAAAGAGTGTCGTTTTGACTTGACTCAAAACTCGAGCTCAATGTATTTAAACTTAAAAAAAAACTCTACTCAACTTAGCTTGTCAATATTATTGAGGTCACATTTAACTTATATAATATTGAAAAAAAAATTTGATCTAATATAAGTCGAGCACGAGCCAAATATAAATATTTGCTCAACTCGAAAATATAGCGAGTCAAACACGAATTAGGCCCAAACACCATGAATTTTGGATGAGCTTGACTCGACCTATAATACATTAAAACTCATCAAATACTTAAACATATTTACTAAAAATTACGTTAAATTCAAAATAATCTCTTTGTTCGGCTCGTTACACCCTCGGCTGGGAGCAGAGGGGTGCCTTTGTATAAACCAGACCTAGAACCGTTTAGATAAAATTGGACGGTCAGATCTCCTCCCCTCTCGTTAGAATGTTCTTTTGAATTCCTATATTACCCTTCTCTCTTATTCGACAACAAAACCAACCGCTTCGAGAGACCGACCGTGGATAACAACCTTGTCAATACCCGTCTTCTTTACTCCCGGGCTTCAATCATTGTGGGCGACGCCAGCAGCGACGGTGGGGGGTGGTGGCCGATGAGGTCTCCATCGGCGCCTACGAACTCTTCGACGCAAAAATTGGAGCTATCAACTGTCCAGTGCGGCCTGGTTGGTCGTTGCAGAGGCGGACCGGAAGCTGTTGGTCGGCAGTTCAAGGTCGAGCAGGCGGACAGAGAGGAGGGAGCAGGCGGTGGGGCAGCACCGCGGCAGAGCTCGAATATGGTAGGGTAGAGCTTGGCCATGGCGAGGATAACTTGGCTGCGGGAAGGAGAGGTAGGACCTGCATTTCTTGAGGATGCAAAGGGGAAGGTAGTGGTGGGACTTGGGAGAGGAGTAAACTTTGGAGCTTTTTGACAAAGCAGAGCTTGTTGTGCTTGACGGCATGCTGCGGCCTCATGGCGGGGCTGTGTGCGATCTTTAACTTGGCAGTGGAAGGGAGAATGGTTCTCTTTAAGACTTGAGACATGGGAGGAGACGGTGGTGGTGAACCGGAGATGGGAGTAAGGAAGAGTGGAGTGTGTGGGTGTTGATGGAAAGGTAAAATCGATAAAAAAGGGAAGCCGTATATCTACCGTTGAGTTTAATCTGACGGATGAAAACAAAAATAGCTCATTTAAGATTAAAAGAGCTTCACCTCACCTTATTTTTCTCCAAATAATCAACTAGTATCAAAGATAAGCATGCCAAATCATCAGTACTAACATCTAAATTAATAATACACCATTGGTAATAAAAACGAAGAGAGAAATCAATGAATAAAAATCAAGCTTGGGCATTTAAACAAAGATTTAATATAGTATATTGTTGGACACTTAATTTGTACGTCCAATATTAGGGAAGAATTCCAAATAAAGTAGTTTCTTTTAAGTAGATAAACCTAATAAATTCATATAAGATATTGTGTATATCTCCCGGAGAAGTATTATTATTTATCTATAAATAATACCCCCTATATACTTTCACGTTTTTATTGGAAAAGAATTTAAGGTTTTCCCGATAATACTTCGGAGATTTGAGACTTGGGTTTTCCCCTATAATCTTCTCTATTTGTGAGTGATTAAATTTACGAGAATGTCTTCGTTTTATTTATTTTTGTTGTTAGCTACACACTCTAATTTTATATTTTAATAAATCTTCATATACGAGGAACACGATGGAATCAAGGGCAAACATTAGGAACCAGTATTAAGCAATAATCTATTAAAATTGCTGTAGACGCATTAACTCACTTTATGTTTAATTAGTTCAAAACTCTCCAAGCGGGCAAATAGTTCATTGCTAAAACCAGCTCGATCTTACGTATTTAGGTGGAAAAAAATACTTAAATCTTCTCAACTTATCCGGCCGACTCATCCTTGCACCTTTCAGATTTGCTCCCAATAATTTTTTTTTGATGACGTGCACTAAATAATTATACGAAGTGCAGTCAATAATAATTTTTTTGATGATGTGCACTGAATAATTAAGTGTGCACATAACTGGGAGTATTACTATTTCTTTTGATGGAAATTATGATCAAAATCTTTCTATTGTTAAGAGTGCTTTTGCAATTAGCAGATGTAATACGGAACCCTAAAATGGTTGACTGATTTAATGATTTATTAACCGTTTTAAATTAAATAGATAAAAAATAATGAAGAACTTATTCACCGTGTAAGGAAAATGATGAAAAACTCAATTAATTCAACTAAGTTGACTTTAAATATAAATGGTAAATGGTAAATTTATCAATTTGATCAAATATTAATTTTTTTACAATTATAAAACTCATTTAATCTAAACATTAATCTTGAACCTTTCAATTATCAAAATATATGATCATATTTAATTTAAATTATTTATTTACTTATTTTATAATTTTTGCTATATACGAGTAAAAAGTATTTAAAAGAACGTTAACTAGCTATAAGACCTTAGAGCTAAGCTAATATAGTTGTGTAAGGCATGTCAACTTTAACCAATTTACCCACTTATTAAATATATTCACGACAATTTTGTAACTTTAAAAGCGGGTAATCTTATCTATATTTTTCTAATTATTCATTGGTGGTGATAAGATCTTGCGGCAGTTTATTTTCTCATTTGAAATAACTTGAATTTTAATCAACAATGTAAAATGAAGTAAATATTTAATAATATATTAACTGATTAACCAATAATAAATAATGAAAACTTAGTCATACAAAAACCTTATTATCTTGGCAAATAACTCAATTAATAATTTTTTTAAATAAAAAATAATTATAATAATGACATCGAACTATTTAACTACAGCCTACTAAGCCGTTAGGGTTTGGCATCGGACGGATGGACGTCAGATAGGTTAAACTTGCAGACTGAGTCTTTGCTCAGTTACCGTCGGGCCCGTGGACGGTTCAAAATTAAAATCCTACCTTACCGAATACTGTTCACGGAGCCCTCGCCCCCTCCGCCGCCGCCCGCCGCCCGGCGTGTCGCCTGTGGACGCCTCCGCCGCCCGGCGCAAACCCCGCCGCCGACCTCGCTGCCCTCCAACTCCCCTCTCCTCGCCCCGCAGACGCCATCATCGATGTCGGCGTCGAGCTCGCCGGCGCCTCCGACCCCGCCCACCACTGCCACCCCGACAACCCCTTCGCCTTCCTCGGCGCCGCTCCGCTCTCCCTCCCCCGCGCACCCCCGTCGACCACTTCCGTAACAACACGCCCTACATCGAAGGGGTCTACGATTGGGCCAAGATCATCCTCTGCCTCCCGATCGTGGTCGTGCGGCTTGTGTTGTTTGGGCTCTGCTTGCTAGTCGGGCACTTGGTCACCAGGTTTTCTTTGGAGGGCTGGAAGGATCGGCAGAACCCCATGCCCCGGTGGAGGTCCGGGGTGGGGTCATGTGGATTACTCGGATTTGCTGCAGATGCGTGCTATTTTGCGTCGGGAATGTGAAAATTGTATCTTTTAATATTCTTTGCTGTTGGGGAAATTGGGGATTTTGTATTGTTTTCATATGATTGTTTACTCGTGTGTGTGGAGCGTTGAATCCGATCTTATTTGATGTGCTCCAGAAAAATGAAGGTGACTCTGAGAAGGTGAGGTCCCAACTAAATTCTTTAGGAACACATGATTCAGAAATAAAACAGAAGGAAAAGGATAGCTCTCCGTTGGATGCAAAACATCCTAAAGAATGTTGTCAGCCGGTTGAGAATGTACAAATGAGAACTGGCGGGGAATTTGTAGCACCTAATTTTTTTGTTGAGAGAAAAATGTTGGAGTCTCGTGGACCTAATCCTGCAGTTACTACTGCATCTGCTATGATAAAAGTTGATCAGTGAGGTAAAACTTTGTTGTGTTTTTTCTGTTCCATGCAACATATGCAAATGATGGTTTTTCCTGCCTTCATTTTTGGCTTAAGATGCATGATTTCTTTGTATTACTTGAGAAGGTGGCAGTACTGTTCACCTGTCATTACTTACTATCAGGTACCTTAATTTTTCATGAATTGTCAACATGAGCATGTTTTTTGGGACAATTTTTTCATTCTGAATCCTTTTTCTTGCAGACCGTAGGATCACCGGATACTTCATGTAATCAGTTTAACGGGAGATGTTTAAAAACCTAGCAGCGAATTCTTCTATAATGATTACTAGGAGGATCAAATATGGACAGCTTGAGGCTTTATGCTACATGCTTAACTTGAAAATGTCAGAAGTGCAACTTTTGAATTTTTAGTTCAATGCAAAGTGTTTGATCGGATCCATCCAGCTTAGATGCATTTACCTGGAGTATCTGGTCACGGTTCAAGTATTGCAGCGGGCAAACAATTTTTTTCTGGCTCCTATTTTCAATCTTTATTTATTAACAGTTACGTCTTTGATAAATTGGGTATTGACATTAAGGACTCTAATACTACTCTTGATGAGAACCTTGAAGCTTCGAAATCTGCAGCAAAGGCTACTGCCCAGGTTGCGGGAGCTGCAAAGGCGTTGGCGATGGACAAGGCAATAGTTGCAGTGCGGGCTGTGGCCGCTGCTAAGAAGGCTCTGGAGCCAGTAGCTTCGTTTGAGGAAGAATATGACCAAACAGAGTACAAGCGTCAAAATATGTTTCATGTAAATGATGACCGGTAAAGACGTTAAAACGTTCTCATTGAGATACGAATGATAATATTTTTTATTTTTTATTTTAGATATTAAATATTAATTATATATATAAATTTAATTAATTTTACTATATATTATATTTTAAATTTTTTATAAAATATAATATTTGCCTGATAATATAAAATATTAAATATTTAGATTATTCAATTAAATAAAAAAATATTTAGCATTTGCAGCCCACCTAAGATCCTTAAATTCAATTGCCCGTAGTTTAGCCAGGCAACAAGGGCAGCCTTGGATTTTGCCTTCTACGTAACCCGTAACGCTAGCAGTAAAACCTGACAGCCCATTCTCCCAATATCATCCATGCACGTCAAACGTTCTGAAACTATTGATCCACGAGTTAAGTAGCAAGAGGAGGTTCAGAAAACTTCATCTGACCAAACTGAATCAAAACTATGCTACAAATCAGCTGCATTAAAACATAATTCAAAACTTGTAATACATATTCTGTGAGCCCTACAATTTACATGGCTACCTAAGTGATGTACAAAGAACAGGATCCCGCACTTTCAGCAGTAAAACATAACCCTCTTAACCTTATCCTTCACTGCAGGAAGTTGTTTAACACATCCATTGGCCGATCGACTGGCTCGCAATGTTTGTTTCTCCGGCACTTCTGGCTCCATGTAAAATCGGGCACGAAAAGCAGCCAAATGAGCGTAGTAGGCCGGAGGAACTGACCAAAAAAGAACTCAGATCAGCCAATCAAGTTTTTGTAAAAGTAGATACAACGGCAATAAGCACACATTTATCAATAGATTTATTTATGAATAAACGATTATCAACCAAGTTAGTAGGTGTATGTGAACTCAGATCAACCAAACAAGTTCGTCATTGGGACGGACATATAAAAAACTTACCCACAGAAACAGACCTGGTACACCGAGCATACCTGCAATGCAGTTAATTTATTTTAGCAGAAAGTAAAGAAAAATAAATATTAAGATAATTATACAGAAGACTTTACGTATAACACAAATTGTTTGTCAACGACTGCATTTCGTCAGCAGTGAAATTGTTCTCATCCCAAAGGACATGATAATGAGCTGGCCTGCTGGTTCCCTGCGGGTTATGAGAATGTTGGAGTTAAAAACACTTCTTACCAATGCCAACAAACTCGAGAGAAAAAACTCATTTGCATAACAACGCTCTAGTAATAAAGTATCAAGGTGCTTTCTTAGATAAGGAGCCTAACCTGGATTCCAGCATGACTACAAAGGTAGAAGTCAAATTCAGTAGGATGGCAAATCTTAGAATCCACCACAGTGCCTGCAAAATCCAACCTTTGTAAAAGTACAGAAACAATTTCGACAATTTTTCAGTGTCTTATTATGACCGGACCAATTTTTACCAGGCAAAATGTTTCCACTCTTATCAATGCTGCTCCTGTCCTTATGGTTGTTTGCAAAAAGCCTTGTGTGATGACGCTTTTGCACAATTACAAATGTCACTGGAGGTTGGTAATTCGGCTCAAGTGAAGCACAAGCCTAGAAGCAACGAGGAATTACCTTCATTTTACAAACACACATCTCAAATGCGCACAAATTGTAGCAGCCATTAACATTACCTTCCGAATGGCATCCAATTCATACAACAGGACTTGATAAAATTGCCCTTCACTCACACCATCCCTATCAAAAGAAATACAGAAAATAAAAGTGGGTTACTAACAGGAACAGGAAGAAACTGCAGTCTTTTCAAGGGCAATGAGTATATTTGCAAAATAATAACTAATGTGAAATACAAAGCTGTTCTCCAACACCTGTAAAAAATGATTCGCAGTGGTTTCTGTCCAGTTGCCTTACGAAATGAAATTAGCAGCTCCCTAAACACACATAATTGGCAGATAGCATTAGATGCTGATAAACAGCCTCTACACATCCATTTCACTAGTTTTAATTGACTATGAGTTGCAATATTTAAAAATTATATCTCGGACACTAACATCACTAAATGCATGGCGCTCATTAACTCACTAAAGCTGAAAGTGAAATTTAGTTAGCAACAGAATTTACATCACCAAATTAACATGAAACATTCTACGAAAATGATTAGACACATTCACAAACACGTACGACATCCCTCTCTCTATGCCCAAAAATAATTATTCTCCCAATACAACCTTGTGAAATACACACCTGATCATGCCACCAGCAACAGTACCCCTTTGAGGATCTTGCCAGGTTTTGAACAAGTCTTGGATGAGCTCCTGCCTATGTGCTTGAGCACAAACCAAACCAGCATACTTTGTAACTTCGGGCCAATCTTGAGAAGCTACAACCTGAAACAAAACATGTAAATTAAAACACAAGCATCCCATATATCAGGAAGAACAAATATCTTACACCCACTAATCCGCAGTAACAAATATTACAGCTGCAATAGACGGACTAGAATCTTCTCCCGTCTCTGGATGTGTCACATCTGCCCCAAAAATGATGGTGGGTATGTCACTAACTAAAGGAATTCTCCAACTTAATGCATCCACTAGTACTGTATTCCTTCCTCCCATCTGTAGATGGCAAAAGAATGAAACTAACGTTTAAGCAGAATTGGTTGCATTATATCAAAAACTGTTAATAAACCAACAAAATAGTCTAAGGAGAGGCATAACAAGCTTCACTTTTAACTCATACTTTGACATTAATTTTCAGGGACACATTTGCAAGGTACTGCTTGCTTATTCTAAAAACATGTTTGGTAAGGCAACATTGTGAAATCAATCCCAAGTCTGTTTCACATATCCGCTTCAAATCACCTGAGTATGAAGAATAACAACACCTATTCAGCAAGATCTTACCAACAACAAGTAATAATTAGATAAAGCCTAAAAAATAAAGCATTAAGCCATTGACCATATAATGAGCCATTATTGTCAGGAAGGATAGCCAAAAGAAGCTCCAGTTCTTTTCCTTTGAGTTTGCTCATTGCAGTATTATAAACATACTTGAGGGCTTTCTCTACTTGGTCTGGTTTTGCGGAGTAAATAGGAATAACAGGTTCACGGTTAAATTCCTGCATATAAATACTTAGCTCTTCAAGGAACAAATGAGAAAACCAGTTCAGGACCATGGGAACTTATCCCTTGAAAAGACACACAGAAACACATCTATAGGTTAAAACAAACAAATGATTACCATGCCTGAGACTTGACACATCTGTGCCAGTTCCTGACAGAAACCACGAGCAGTGCTTTCTTGAACACCACGTGAGAAGTTTACGCATGCCCAATAGTTAACAGTGCTCCCATTAATCATTTTCTGCATATATAAAATAATATTTTTAAAAATTGTTCCTCGATTTTATTGATAGAAGCGCAATAACTGGAAGGAATGACTTAAACCAAGTTACCTTATTCATCATATTCCACTGACCAACCTGGGGTAAGCAATCTTTTTCTTTTCCAGTGTCATGATATTTCAGCTTAATTAAAACATGAGATAGCTATCAGTAGTCAATAGAGAAATATAAATGAACTAAGCGAAACTCATCATATTTCACCTAAAAAACATCTTTTATGCAGACATACCCAAGGGGCAGGGAGAACCCGGGCTTCAACAGAAGCAAGTTTGTCAGTAATGTTGATACCAAACTCCTTAGCATATGGATCTTGACCATAACCATTCTGGTGAACTGTCTGGTAGAAAGAATAACTATAAATAAACTGTTCAATTGTATGGCCACACTAAATGATCAAATGCAACTACGCAATGGAGAATGGTTATTCTCGTGAAAACAATGAGGCAGATCTTGTCCACTCATTGTCAGGGTGAGTACATTGCATTTTTTTCCAAAGCAATTTCATATTACTAATTAACAAAATAGTTTGACTAAGTAATAGAGAAATCTCAATCCAAAAATCACATTGGAAGGATTGGAAGATGACCTGTAAAATGTCCATTTCTTGCTCCCTTGGTCTTTGACAAGTGACTTTAAGCAGTGATGTTATCTGCTTTTCATTCAACCTCTTAGTATATCGTTGACCCTCAACTATCTTACAGGCCTGTAGCACGAAATGGTGTATAATATGTATGTGGCTATGGTAAAAACAAAAGACCAATAAGAGCACCAAACTGACCTCCATTGGCAAATAATTTGCTTTTTCTGATTTCCAACCTGAAGGCAAGGCAGATGAGGATATTGAATGGTAAAACCATATACCTCTTTAAAGTATTCAACTACAGATTTCATGTTCATTTGCTCATCAACAGGGAATCTGCAAATAAAAACCCTAATGAAACACAATGAAAACAAAACATTTATTTGCAATGCATTGAATTTAACTAGAATTACCATATATAGAGTTTATATTGCAGTAAAATTTCAACGTAAGACTTTATGATGCACGACCTTTTGAAAAGTAACAAACTCCACGGATTGTGTATTACATTATTGCTAGGCATTATCCTTTTAAATAGCACTTAAAGCTAAGTTGTGATGTGGAACAAGTCCAAGTTAATGTAAAGTAAGAATATCAGTCTAGTAACCAACGTGGAGTCATTATTAAGAATTCCATCATTAAATTAGCTGTTATCAACACAAAAATAGAAGGTACCATGGTGAATTACACTTAAAGCTGTTCTCCGTTTACATGTCTCGCTTACAGGCAATTTCCCTACCTATAAAGGTCCAATGTCCATCAATAGGCCTCAAATTTTCCCATGGATGCTCTTCCAGCTAATATGCATTAGCACGGGGAATATTCTCCCACTTAGTGGAAGCACTTTTAACAATCTATATGCATTTTCGGTGATGTTAGGAAACGCTTAAAAAACTTCATACATCAGTTCTCTTGTAGGTTGTGAAGTCAACCCTGAGATTCGGTACTTCCGCCTGACACTGCCTCTGTGTGTGACCTCAACTTTCACTCCTCTGAGAGCTTTTTTCACCTGGATTAAGAAAACAGATGTCAAGCATTGGCATAGTCTAAAATTTTAAAAGAAAACCACAAAACGGATGCATACCTTAACACGATCAGCATCTGATAATGACCTAGCGGATATATCCTTTCCCAAAACTTGAACGACAAAATCAACTACAGGAAGTGGTTCTATAAAAGCAGTTGAGGACATGTCTGCACCATAAAAATGAACTAATTCATTAATTGCAAAATCAATTGAAAGGTCATTAAAAATGCACCATAGCTTTAATTTTTCTTCAAAATGACAAGGCGATATCAGTCCCCTATAAAAATTAACTGACAGGCAACGTCAATGGGGGAGATTATGTACCAATGTTAAGCGACAATCCCATTTGGGTGGGCCTTATACTCTGGTAAAAGCCGCACCATGATTGCAATCCCTCACCCAATCTCTGTGGTTTTCTTATATCAGGGGAATAGAAAGACCTTCCAACTGGCAAGTACCTGCGGACACATGATAGCGTTATTCTTCATAAATCCTAGCTAGTATCACTCCCTAACATTAAATCCGACGAAAAAAAATTACCTCTGACTTGAAATCTCCCTCAGCACAATGTCAAGAATCTGCAGTGTATCTTGGGGAGCGTCAGCTTGCTTTCCAGCTAAAAACTGACGCAAGTGGTACAAGTCCGCCCTTGCGGCATACTTGATCACCACAAGAAACTCCCTCTCTCTAGAAAACGCACATATCATGGTGTCATTTACATCAAGAGATTACCATGCAAGCATTAAATCATAACGGTTATGGGACCAGAAGTCCTTACCGTACAATGCTCATTCCATCTTCATCATCAACAAGCTTTATATGAAACTCTTTCGAAAGAAATGGCAAAGCCCCAGCAGTGTACAGGCTCTTCCTCCCATCATAAGCAGGCAGCTTCATGCCCAACGAGCTCTCCCGATGAAGCTTAACCAGCTGGGCAATGATAGCTCTATTTGTAACACGAGACGACACTTCGGGGGTGATCATCACCTTCCAAATCCAATCCAAACCATCAAAAACCAATCCACGCTCAAGCTCGTCCATTCTAGTTAAACAAACTTACATCGTACTGGAACAAGTCTTTGTCCGGCAAGTCGGCGAGAAAATGGTTGGCCTTGACGATGCACTTGGTCCCCGCCTGCCCATACCCAGGCCGCCGATGGAACGCAATGCTTTTGGTCGAAACCGGCGGAGCAACGACGGCACGGGACTCCACCGGCTGCATGGCCACCTCCTCGATCTGGGCACGCTTCCTCCTCCCGCCACCCTTCCTCTTGGAAACACAACTCTTCTTGGCATCCGGCAACGCAACCTCGCAGCAGCCCGGCGGCTTCATCTGGTTCACGGAGTTGTACAGCGGCTTCTTCGATACCACATGCCTCTCCGGCGGATCCTTCATCTGTCTGTGAGGCATTTCAGCAGTAGAAAATTTCGGAGAAAGATTGAAGCTTTTGATCCGCTCTGCTCAAAAAGCTCAAGCTCTGGCAGCTTCACCAATCCTGCAAACAACGCGCATATAAAAATAAAAGCATGTCACATAAGGTACAAGAACACCAAAGAAAAAAAGACACTTCAAAGTTCGAACTGTTGACCACTGGATCAGTAGCTTCCACGGTTCCACCAACACAAACACATCAAAAAAAGGCATGGCTGGAAGAGATAGGTTGAAGAAAAAGTTGCCGTAGGAAGACACAGGTGCACGCACCAGAGCAGGATAGAGGAAGAGGAGGCCGGCGTGATGGGTTGGGCAGGGTTGGCGTTTTTATAAAGAAAATCCTTCTTCCTCGCCGGCGACACAGTTACACGACTTTTCTGACAAGCCTTGAGAATATCGGTGGCATCGCATGGCTCTTTGAGGATTATATTAAGCCAGTAAATGCGCTTGTAAAAGGTAGATGAGAGGCAAAGGTGGGGAGGTTGTTGTGAGGATTACATTTCGGACAGCCTTATAGCGCTCCGAGCTCCCTCTCCACTTCTCTTCTCCCAAGCAGGATTATACAAAAGCATGTACCGTATGACATAGATATACCTGGTATGATTAGATTAATGAATTCTACGCTAACCAACGCCAGGACAAAAAAGAAGAATAAAATCACCTCATCAGTTCATCACCTGTCCCTGACTATGACCGGCGCGATATAAATAAAAGCAATATAAAACACTCATAATAATTACTAAGATATGGGGTAGAGAAGAAATGCATATTGTATACAGAATTGACCAAGGAGACAGCAGGGATTTTCGGGTTGTGGAGCAGGAATAATATTAGGTTCCGAGACTGCACGCTTGTGCGCATCTCCACCACAGAGGTCATGCCATAATCAAATGGTTTGTAACATCAACATAGTGTGATCAATCTCAGACCAGAAATGCTACTTGAAAAGATATAGCAGATCTTCAAAACCCGGACTCTATAGAGAAATGTTTAGGATATAAACTGTAAATGGCAAGATAGCAAATCTTCGTATCGTCTACGTCGGAGATAATTCGCATCAGACGCACCCAAAACTGAGAAACTAGTAAAACCCATGAGACACTTTTTTCCCCGGTATAGAAAATTCACAAGGACAAAGCTGCTTCGTCAATTAAGGCCAAGAAAACGAAGGGACACTTGAACCCTAAGGCCAAACAAACATGCTTTTGTCCGTCTCTTGTGTATAACGAAAAAAAAAGACAACAAAAGGCCAGCCAAGTGAATCTCTATATTACCCTTGCAATTGTTGGCCATGTAGGTAAGTACAAGGCACCCAACTGGCAAACTATAATACAGTACTCAATTAAATACGCATCTGCTCTATGCTACGGCCTTTGACCCGTCACAAGAGTAGCCTCTTTGGACCTGCAGGTGTACAAGAGAGAAGGGTTGTTTTTATTGTTACATCCTTTGATCCGACTGAGTATTGGGTAGGGCATGGGACAAGCAAGAGCAGATCCAACGACGCATTTTAGGGGAATCAAGTAGCTAAAATCATGTGCTACAGTAGAGGCTCCAGGAACAGGCATGGCGGACGTATAATTCATTGGAGAGCATCCAAACAAGGATCAAGTTTGGACCTATCTGCTCACCAACTTAAGCTTCCGAGGCCAAGTTTTACTCTTGTTAGCAAAGATTGGGCTCCTAATAAGCTGGCCCTGTATGAAGTCAGGACAAATCGCTTGGTTTCGGACATGTGCCTACAGGTTACCAAACTAGAGAAAACCCCAAAACAATGTATTCCATGACGAGTCACTCAAGATAATAAAAACCAGAATCAACTTATCCCATCTAAAGCTAGTGGTTGATGACTTGAAGTTCCAGCTCCACATAGGTCCCTACTCCCTTCTCATCTATATTATATTATATAGCAAGGCCACTCCCCCAGAAAGCTTAAAGAAAAGGCCTACAAAAAGTCGGAATCATAGCAAACAGCTTCAACCAACCACTGCAGCAGAGAAGGGAGAAAGAAGCTAGGATTATGGCAGCCAGGCGCAAATAAAGCGCGTCGACAAGCTCATTGCTTGCACTTTCTTACCCGCACCTTCACCAGGATAAGCAAAGAGAGTAAAACCGACGCATGACAAGATGCCTGCTTCCTTCCGTAGACAAAACATCCATGCTTCAAAATGTACGGTTCCACAAAAAGCCATGTTTAGAAAAAAGGGCATACTAACAAGTACACTCCTAAGCAATTCGCATACAATATTTCCATCACAAACGTCTTGAAACACACACAAGCCGAGCTAAGCAAAGTTGAGGCATGGTCATGGCTCATCATGGGAAGGGGAGGGGTGATCAGTGAATCAGAATATACTCAAATACAAACCAATGCAAGAACTGTTGAGCAGTGGGTAAAACCAAAGAAGTGGGGAAGCGACGAGAACACGCCAAAAGGACTAGTACCAGCAACGCTCTGGGCACTTGCGGCCGCTGCTGCTATAGCATGAGCAGAGAGCAGCAGCAACAGGCAAAGCAGAAGAAAGCAGACGGGGATGCAGCATCCCAGCCATCTAACGAAGTAATAAACTATTTAAATCTCATAGCAGAGCAATCATAGGATTAAAAGACGAAGGTGGGTGAGGAGTCCCAACGCGTGTGGTCTGGGGCTGGGAGAGCGCCACAACCTCTGCAACTTCGGAGGCGATACTACAGGTACAGTGACAGACTGGGAAGCAGGCAAAAGAGATGGGAGAGGAGGTGAACAAGGCAAAGCTTAGGAGAATTCAATAGAGGTGATGGGCTTCTGAAACCTACCTTTTGCTCTCACCCAAGCATTACTTGTTTCGCATTCAAGTCGCTGCAACAGATGGCCCCAGACGACTTAATGCGCCTCTCGACAGCCGACACGCCCTTTTCCTGCAATCCACAGAACAGACCCAAATTGTAACATTGCATTGCCGAGTGCTAACTGCACCCCTTCCCCACTATCAACAAGGAACCAAGCAATGTCTACGCAAAAGAACAAGTATGAATCCAAAACAGTTAACGTTTAAGTAAGAACGAGAACAAATGGACAAGGAAAGAAAAAGCGCAGCTATCCGTAGCTGCTGCCGAACATAAAATCCAACAGGATCAAAAAATCTAAGAGGAAAAAGAATCCAAGCACAACCTTGTTGAGGAGATAACAACGGCGAAGAGAAGTTGCGATGGGAAGAGCGAGAGCGGATTTTGGAGAGTCCCGACCGTTTTTAAAAATCGAAGCAACCAAAAAAGAAAAAAGAAAAAGAGAGAGAAGATGCCGAGTGCAGAATATGCAGAGAAAGAAGGCGGCCTCGCTTTGCGGGAAAGAGGCTTTAGTTGAATCCGAAGGTAAAAGCACACTTCAACCGCTTAACAAGAAGATAAAGAAGAGGTTATAATAAAAAGAAAAAGGAAGAAAGAAAGAAAGAAAAGCTTTACTCCCATACTTAGGCATCAGAGTCGCCACAAAGCACAGGCGCGAACTCAGCGCACATACCACGCACAGATTCCGAACAGTTCACCACTTTGTATGGTCGGCGCTCCCCACCACCACTTTATCCACGCAAACGCCCACCCCTCTCTCTCTCACTCACAACCTAGCAGCAGCAAACAGCTTTGTTTGTCCCCCACCACCATCACTACCATCACCGTAACTCTGTACTATTGTACAATCCCTCGCCGCAGCTCAATGGTAAGTCATCGATCGATCGATCGATCGCCAATATATATAACCCCCATTAGTGAGTGTGGAGGGCCCGCTGTTGAGTCAAATTAAGACTGCAAGGTTGAAGGCTGGTTGTGAATCTGGGATGCTCTACTTTGCTTTGAGAAAAGCCGGTCGGTGTGGGTGGTGGTGTCCGGCGCTGCCTTCGAGGTCTCTCTGGCTTGCTGTTGCGTCGGGTTGGCTGCACCAGCGACCGACCCGGCGGGGTAACTGGCAAGGCTGCGCCGGTGGCTGTGGTTTCTTTCTTTTTTAGTGTTTGCTGGGGCGGCTGTGGGCCCGGAATAGTCTGGGGTGGTGGGGTCCGCGGTCCAACCATGGATTTTGTGGGGGTGGGCTGTGGGGCCGGTTGTGGTTGGCCTGACCGGGTCTGGGTCGTTGGAATTCCGGAAGGGGTTCGGGCAGGTCCGGTAGGGTCTGTCTGTTCTTTTTTCAAGATTTTTACGTATTTAGTTTGAAAAAATATGAGGAAAAAATTTCTACTTTACAAAAAATACAAAAAATAAAAGGAATGAGAATAATGCTACTGAACAATTTTTTTCTTACAATTCCAATACATTAGAGAAAATAATAGCATTTTTTTTACTTTCAATTTTTTCTCACTTTCTAAATTGACTATCGGGGGTGTTCGCACAGAGAACAACTTTAGCTTGTGTTTAAACTAACCAAGTTGAGATTTATGTCCCATTTGTATTAGCTCAAATTTGGTTTATACATGTAAGATATTTTTGTGAGATAGAGTTAGAACAATTGAAAATTTGTTATAAATATTCAAATTTGTTTCATATTTTATTTAATACATTTTTATTGCCATAAATTAATGTGAATCTATTATTTTCAAAACAAGCATTAAATTATGTTTAAAATGACAAGTTCTAGCCTAATGGAGCAAAATAGAATTTATCTGATCAATCAGCTTGGCTTAATTACACTCTCAATTCTATTGACAAATAAAAATTGCGTGCCCACTAAGTTCAACAACGAGATTTTTTCAACACAATGAGATTAATTATAGTGAAGTTACATTTAATTAGCATATACGTAGAGAAAATTAAATCAAAATTGAGTTAAGTTGACCAAGTGTACATGCTTACCCTTCTTCATTTTACTTCATGTCAAACTTCGTTCATATGGAGCTCTTCCAAGTCAAACTTAAGATTAAATGGAACATCAAATATCCATGCAACTAAAGAAAAATACTGAGCCAATTAAAGATTAATCGAGTTTTTAACTATTTATCTAAATACGATTCTAATGGTTTAAGGGCTCATCGGGTGAGTCATGTTAAGTTTTACTTATCTCAAACTTAGGTCGTTTAATATCAAATTCAAGTCTAACTAATAGCTAATGAGGTTGGTTTAAGTTTGAGTTGGCTTGATTTAAGTTTGAATTAGTTTAATCCATATTTATTAATACTTTTTTGTATAATTCTTGCTAAAATTAAATTTAGAATTAATATATCTCAATTTTAGCATCATTATATATAAAAACAATTTACTCATACTTACTTTTATTTAAAATTGTTATATATCATGTAATGACATTTTATAATTTAATTAAATTTATGTTAAAAATTAAAATAAATATGGTCAATAATAAAATATCATCTTTGAGTCGAATCAAATTGAACGCACAAGTTTAGGCCAAGTTAGCCAGGTCCGGATCGAGTTTTTCCGATACACGTAGCCAAATTGAGTTCAATCTAACTCTGGCTTGCCCCAATTTGAACCAACAAACTGCAAATCCATAGGATAGCAACGGGTCCCCAAGTGCACATAATGGGGCTACTTGTTGGGCCGCATAATAAGCTGAGCATGGCCACTAAAGTCAAGAGCGTGCTGTACTACTGAACAGAGTCATTCAAAGCTGTCGTGATGGTTTATGCGGTTAGAGGCCCCAACTGCGGCAGACTACCAATCCCACGACGAGATTTGTACAAACACTTCTACTGAAACTTTCTACTTCTCATATGAGTATGTCACATGTCTCCTGTCAGTTTGTTGCACTTGTGATCATCACCTCAAATATATGCGTGCATCCTTCAGTTTCATCATTGTTGTTTTAGGCCAATGCAAAGCACTAATGTTGAGATTCTGGTAGTGATATCCTTTATATATAGGAGATCATGAAAAAGCTGCCATGGTGTTGATTGATAAAAGAATGTGCCTTGCCATGACTACATCACGAAGTGCATTTTTTTATTGATCTTGATCGTGTGCTCATGTTCAACTTCCCCTCCCGAGACAAGTTCATGTTATTGTCTAGTAAGAGAACTTTAGATAGGAAAGTGGGGAGTCTATATACATTGTTCTTCAAATCAAGGTTTTTAAGCAGGCAACCAAGTATTACGGAGCTAGGCAATCTGCTAGTGACAAGTGGAAATGGCTGCTAGCCCTCCTAGGCCTTCCCCTCACGTTTGTACTTGGGATGATAACGAAGAGGACAAGCGTAAAGTATGTGTGATCGTTATCAAGTGTGGTACACATTTTTGGTCCTGATGAACAAGGGGGCAGAAGGGTTTGGCATGATTGATACGAGTGGGCCAAGGGGGAAGTCACATAAAACTGTTTCACTCACTTTGATACAATGCAAGGGGAGCTTTTGTGACGATGGTAGCGTAAACAAAGATGAGGTGCAGGCGCAGGGACCATCTTTTCTGATATGTGAGGCAAGATTTTCACATACAGAGAACATGATCCTCCCACTAAAGATCACTGGAAAAGCAAACCCTAATCGGTGGCCCATGGTCCCTCTTGGCTCACACAGTCATCGGTGCATCATGCATTCTTCTGAACAGTGAAGCCTGCGCATGGCTTGTTGCATCCAATCATTCCTTCTTGCTGTGCAAATCATGAAGGATTTGATCTTTTTTGCTATGCCACTCTCAAGAACATCATTTTTTTTATCCTTTGCCATCTTCTTCAACGAGAATCCAACGTTTTTAATACCTTTCACGGTTATCGATTGTTGCGAGAAAAGTTGGGAATGTGATGAAAATGAGCTGATTCGAGCATGATTTTCTTTGCCAAATTTTGTACTGTTTTCTAACTAGTCAGGAGCTCAATCTTATTCAATATGAAGTTAGAAACTTGGTTCTCTTTTAATGTTTTGGGCTGCTAGTGTATGCTTCGTAGGATTTGGAGCAGAGAATTACAAGTTTTCAAGTAGATGGAAATATATGTATTACCATTGATATTTTCAAAGCACCATTAGTTTAAGGCAATTTGAATATCATATTCGACTGGACACAAAGTTTAAGCTGTCTTATCAAACTTTTAGTCTTTTGAGTCAATTATGAAACGTATTTTTAGATGTCAATGTATATTCAACATTTTAAAAATGGTTTTAACCGTTCAATGATTATCGTCCTAGATTAAAATGTCTGGGCTCAGACTATATACGTTAAGTTAAAAGGGGAACTGAGACCCAGAGTTATTTACATAAAAGTTTTTAATATATGAATAATATGACGAATAAAAGAAAGTATGAAATGAGTAGATGTTACTTTATTAAAAAACTAGGCAAGATGTCAAACTATTATTTTAATTTTATAGATAAATTTTCGTTAAAATAAAATTAAATATAATGATTTGATTTGTTAAAAATAGTCTCAAATTTTAAAGATATATTATAATAATTTGATGTAATTTTTTATTTTTTCTCATATTTTCTTAGAGCGGCATTTTTAAATTTTTTTATTAATATAAGAGCAGAAAATGATGTTTTAATACGTCTTATTACTTGGCTTTTAAAGTCTTGTTACACATAGAGTCATCGATAGAATTTTAACTTGAAATTGACTAAAAAATCTTTAGAGTCAAAATGGAATTATGAATCATAGTTAACAAGGCTCCATGACATTGACATTAGAAAAGATTGGTATCCAATAACATGATTATGTGAATTAAAAATTCCCAACAAGAAGAATGTACTTTTAATTACCGAAGCTAACGTCAAGTAAGGGACCCAATGCCTTAGTGGCTATTAGAAAGTAGGGAAGATACACACAGGAAGACAGTAATTTCAGGACTTTGGGACGTCCAATGTTCACTTCACTGTGTTACAATGTTACTCCAGTTGTGTCATTGTATGTTTTTGTAGTTTAGCATCTCTAGTCACGAATGAGATCATCCATTTCGTGGAAAAATGATAGAAAAATTGATTCTCGCTTGGCCATGATTTCGTTTGTATCAACATATATGATTGACGTGCATGGTGCCCCTTGGTAGATATTTTTTATATTTATTATTTTTGGAGGAGCCCATGTAAAAGTAGACCTAAAGGTGAACCACGTGAACTGATCTCTACAACTTAAGTGTAAATTCGTAGACGATAGGTAGGTTTAAATTTTTATTTGATTATTTATTTAATTAAGTAAAATTGACTAAAAAGCTTAAATCGGGTAGAATAATTATACGGAATTTATTTCAGATTATAAATTATTATTAATCTAAGAATAAGATACTTAATTATATGTTTTTAGTGTTTTGTATGGAATTATCAAAATACTCTTGTTTATTGGAGAGCCTTAGTATAAATACCAAGGGAGAGGTCCAACCTATCTCTAAAAGTTTTGGGGAGGAAGAGGAAGAGGAAGAGGACTAGGGCTTGGTATTTCTAGCTCTTTTTTCACTTTTTTCATCATACATCATCAATTATTAGTTGGTTGTGTATATGACATACATACATAATATTTAAATTCATTATGTATGAGTTTTTAATTGATTTGTGATGTGAAAAATCTGCAAATTGTATAATTTGATCATGAAATTGTGTGGTTCCTTGAGTTCTCGGGTGTTTAACTCATTAAACATGGTTATTGCATGAAAAAAAGAATATGTATGTTGTTTCTTTAAATTAAGAATCATGATAATACTCCTATTCTTCTTTAATTCACGAGGGATTATTGTTGACAAGTAGATGTATCATGATTTTATGAAATTTTGCATACTTGTAATCAAGTTAGTATGTTAGTTAAATCATATAGACATGTTATACACAAATATTTTTTTAAATTATGCTTTAACAGTAAAATTTGTTAGAATGAGTAATTCCACGTAGATTCATCTTGTGTATTAATAAAATAAAGAATCTAACTTGTTGGAAAGAGGGAATTGATCTCCAATTGAGTTTATAGAGATTTTAATGAAAATGGTGATCCAAGGCATAACTATTATATTATGGCCAATGGATAGATGTCTTATGCCGAGGTGCAAGATAGTTTAACGCCAAGGTGCAACAAATTTTTACACCAAGGCTTAATGCTTGATAGTTGCCAACTTTCATATTTTTATTTGGGGGTTAATCGGTGAGATTAAGCCATGAAAATTATTTTTAAAAACATAATAAAGGGGTAATAGTTCTAATTATTGATTAATGATTAGGTTAACTTGAAAATTTCTTTGAATATTGTACATGTGTGTGGATGCATGCAATGTTATTTTGTATCACCTGGGTTGTAAATGTACCTTCGTTAATGCATATTATTGGGTTCTAAGGAAATCTTGCTAGCTTTTGAGTGAAGTAATCTAAAGAGGCTTTTCGAGGTATGAATAACTTTATGATAGGGAGAGAAAATCGGGTTTCTAGCATTGGTATATTGGACATCCGTTGGGATTTTACTTTCCTATTTGAAAAACCGACATAGCATAGTACATACTTGGACACCAGAGTCAAGGCGGAGATTATGTATGTTGTCATTCCTTTTGGACAAGGCAGCGCTATGATCATGAATGAAAATTTGTTCGGACAAATCGGCCAAATTTGTTGGACGGGGGTTAGGCGTAAACTTTGTGATTAATTATCTTGTTCATTAGTATTATGCGTATTTACTAGTTTCATCATTGATGTAGAATTGTCTCCATTGGTAACAACTAGTCTAGGTGATGCAAAAATTATAATGTATGTGCACGTGCCGAATCAAGTAATAAAAGTGATAAAAAGTATCGTCCCACCAGGAATTAGTACTAGAAGCTTCTAATTACCAAAACTAATTTAATTAATTACACTTAAATGGAAATGAATTCAAAGAATGATTAAATTACGAATTAAGGCTAAACTAATTTAACATGCAATATTCAAGTTAAATATTAACTCAAAGGCGATAAACATAGGATTCAATATTACCTAGTGCTCTATATGATTAAAGTTATAACTTCTACTTATGAATTACACATTTAGATCATTAATCACAAGAATTAATTATTTATGATAATTTTTTGATTAACCATAAATTTATCACTTACACCCAACTTCTATATTTCTATGAAATTGTATGTGTAAAATGATATTTTAATTTCTGCCTTTAATAATTATCCAACACATATGAGTATATCTTTATCTCATATGTAAATCACTCTAAACAGATGAACAAAGATTATTCTATCCAATGACAAATTTAATCTTTCTATCTCTATACAAGATAAATCTCTAGATCTAATAATAAATGGTTAGTCCAATGATAGCATTAAGAATAAAATAAGATAGATGATCAAAAAACACAATCATATAAATAAAAATTAAAAACTTTTATTAATTCATATACTAGGTGTCATTGAAAATCCTAGAAAAGCATTTATTCTGTAAAATATTCGACTAAACTTAAAAAATTCATATGTGATATGAAAGACTTCATTTAAGTTCAAAGAAAACTAAATCAAAATAAAAACCTTTTTTTGGGAAAATGTCTTTTTCTTCTAGTCCAACTTTTGTGGTTCCTTCTCATCTTTCATGTCATCACCCATTCATCCAAAGTTTTTGTCCCTGTAGTCCTCTCTCTTAAAAACCTAACTAAGTTTACAAATGATCCACCCAATATTACAAATAGGGCCCACCATTATTTTTTAAAATATTGAAAAAGTTGTTTTCTAGTCGCGAGTGCTCGAGCTCCCTGAATCCCAGATCTCAAACGCCCTGAATCCCAACTTTCAAGCTCTTGGGTTTCGGCCATAAATTTTTTTGAACCGTAGGCGAGTGCTCGAGTGTTGAGGTTTCGGCGAGAACACCAAATTATACTTTTTTGGCCCGAGTTCGTCCCGAATTCGTTTTGGATCATCTTTTAAATCTTTTACCCTGCTAGAACAGCATTAATTAGCACTTTTTATGTCAAAATCACAACGATTTTTCGCTTTATTAATAATACCTACTAAACTCATAAACTAATAAAACTAAAGTAAAAATACCTAAAAACATAACAAAAACTCAATATAAAATGCAAAGAATAATAACTCTTTTACAGAGTTATCACTTGAGGCCGGACCTAGCGCCTTGGTGAGGATAGTGATGACGGACTCCTATCAAATAATTAGTGTTGATTATTTTGTTGGACTTGACTAATTATTTTGGTTATATATTTTATTAGTAGTGGATCATAGTTCTTTCATTGGGGGCTAATTTATTTTACATGTTTGATACATTAGTGGTTATGTTCATGACATGCGATGACCATATTAGTGGCAATTAATCGGCATTTATTTAGTAGTTAAATTCTTATTATATTGACATGCCTAATGTTTTATCTTTTATTATTCCTTGTTGTGTATTACTGGGTTCAGGTTGGACCAAAAGTGACCCCTGATCCAGTTATATAATTGGGCAAGTTGTCACATAAATTAAGTTCAATGGGCAACTTTAATTTAAAGGTTGCAGCACCCAAACTCTGTTCATTCTAGATGTTTGAATTGGTTTAGAAATGCTACCATCAAGCCCAATTATATCTTACAATGCCTAAAATGAACAATTCAACTTAATATCGTAAATATCTGACCTACTTGATGTCTTAAAAATAGAAATCGACTACAGATTAAATCACAAGTTAAACAATTTATCTATTTTTCTAAAAGAGATAAAAATTTTAACCGACATTAATCACGAGAAATAACCAATCGCGCCTCCAAAATAGACATAATCCACAGCTTTCTCCTTTGTATAAAACTACAACATATGTATTCACCAGAATGACAAAACATAATCAACCAATAAACACAAATAAGAAAGTGAAGCTTTGCTTAGAGAGTGCTTCATAGGGTTGGCAACGGACCAGCCGGCATCAGAGCCCGCCGTGGCCTGGACTTATAAGGAGAATGCCGCCCAGCCTGGCTTTTAGCCCATTTAGCAACGGGCCGGACCAGTCCATGGGCCATTCTGGGCTGGCCGGTCAATTCTTATATGTTTCAAAAGTAAATAGAAGAAAGTGTAAAAGTTTTTAAATCTGCCATTTTTAATAAAAAGGGATGGGGGGGAATCAGATTACGATGAAAATCAAAATACAATAAAAAATAAATCATTATAGTTTATCTTGTGATTTAATTAAAATTTAACTTTAAAATTAGAGTCATTATTTGAGAAATCATATCATCTATTGATATAATTGGAGTCCCTGTTAGCCGATGGCGTGTGATTCGTTGTCTATTATTACTAAAGTTCCAAGCATTTAATAGTTGAACCATATTCATTATCAATCAATCATAATAAATAATATAAAACTAATTGAACATCATAAAAAACAACAAAGATTATTAAAAGTATGCTTGGTTGTCCTCAAATTATACGAAAGAAACATAAAATTTAGTAGTTAAATTTTTTTTGTGTTTGGATGTTAGAAAATTTAGTCAAAGAAATTTTATTTTCAGTTAAAACAAGTCCATGTAAAACTTTTTAAAAGTTAATATTTTCTTATGAAAAACGGAAAATTTTGAAAAAATTTTTAGAAGCTATGCAAGGGAAAATAAATATTTTATTTTTATCTTATTTTCTTGCCATTTGAACATATAAAATATTTTTAAAATTATTTTACTTTAATTATGTATATATATTTTAATAATTTTTATTTTCATTTAAACTATTTTCGTGGCAACTAGAGATATACCCTTTTAACGAATGGGCCTGCACGGCCGGTAGATTTGCTGGCTAAAAAGTCATTAAACTTCGGGTTATATTTTCTGAAGAAATATTATGTCAGTTGAGATTTTGAGAAGTGGCCGTGCACGAGGCTTAAATGGGTGGGCTTGTTTTTGGGCCTTGAAATATAATAAAGGTACTGTCCTCACTGCAAATGGCCAGGTGCAGCAGCGTCCACGGAGCAATTGTTGAAATTAGTACCGCAACTAAATGATAAATAGGTGATTAAAAGACTTAGTTAAATGTGGGTTCAAGCCTTTCTAGTGTGCCTAGTCATTTTTTTGTATGGGATGTGGATAGGTAATTGCTTCGAACCCAACCACATTTTTGTATAAAAAGTTCATGGACGAGGAGCTAGATCATTCTGAAGCAATCAACTCATATACACTATGCTCAGTTTTTGAAGCAAGTAATGTTCATGGCCATTGGCG
Organism: Piper betle; assembly: GCA_033002965.1. Lineage (NCBI taxonomy): Eukaryota > Viridiplantae > Streptophyta > Magnoliopsida > Piperales > Piperaceae > Piper > Piper betle. Next base: position 27,216 of record JAURVB010004490.1, read on the forward strand.
GCGTTGTGTTCTAGTCTTCTAGAGGTAGTACTCCATTCCTTGTTTCACACACACTACTGGTCTAGCCGTCTAGGCAGTAATGCGTTTAATTGGATAAGTGTTCAGGGTCTAATCAAATCAAGTTTAGCGTCGGAGTAAACTGTTGTGACACAGTTTTAGCTGGAATTTTAATTTATGTTATTATGTTGTGCCTTGAATAAATACTTGATTTCAAATTAATAGCCTGATAAATTATGAACCGAGCTTATGATAAAATTCGGCTAAATTTAGTACTTCAAACTCCGGTAAACAATTAAAGTCCCAACTCTATCTATTATGGAGGGGGGATTATTCTCAATAAGAGACAAATGCTCAAGAAGAGATTATCACCAAAGTTTGAAGGATTTAGCTGACTTAAACATTAACTAAAAATAAGATACATAGACCAACAACATTTCTCCGGGGGCATTGCAATATGTCGATACAAGAAAGAAATGTTTTGGGAAAGAAAAAGAGAAAAGAAAGATGTGACCGGCGTTATAAAAATTTTAAACGTAGTTCACGACAAATTAGCGCCATACTGAATAGACAAATATGCCCTTCATAATACGAATTGATCGCAATCTTAGTCCATCTTTTCTACACAAAACTCCAAAGGACTTATTAGAAAGGCCGAGGCTACTTCTGTCATACTAACCGAAAGCTTCCAAAAGCCCCCGACAGCCCACGACAAATCTAAGAAAAATAAAAAAGGAAAAAGAAAAAAACACTGCCCCATTGCTAATAATCTCTACATTAATCTCATTCACTAGAAGATTAATTAACGCTAATCACCATTAAAATGCACTAAGAAGGTTGCTAGAGAGAGAGATTAGAGAGCCCTAGAACTTGAGAGTGATCTCACTTTCATTGCTCTCCTCGCCGTCCTCTCTAAGAGAAAGCAGCCCTTTTGCACCACCTCCTTCACCATTGTCGCCACTGTCCCCTTTCCAGCTGCTGCAATCCGACTTACCATCCTCCTCGATGCTCTCCGACCGCCCTCCGCCTCCTCGAATACCCTCGGATTCCGGCGAGCTGTGGACATGATGAGGGGAGGCCTTGTAGGTGTGCTGCTGGTGAGATGTGAGCTGGTGCATGTTGCGGTGGTGCAATGTCTGATGTGCGTCAGCCGCCGGGTAAAAGTTCTGCGCCCCCGGAGGCGGGGGGCAGTAGTGACGGGCCGTGTGGGAGGCGGGGTGAGGGTCATATAGGGCCGGCGAGGCACCGTGTGCTGCAGCAGCGGTGGCATACTCCGGCGGCACCCATATGCCTCCTAGGACCACAAGTTGTGGGGTTGTTGCGGGGATGCTTGCGGAACCGGGCTTGGCCTTCTTGTGTGGAGTCGATATTTCTATAAGCACACACACACAAAAAAACGTCAGATTCAGATGTAAAAATTGAGAAAATTTTACAGGCATATTATGTATATAATCTTTCTGGATAATTAAGTAGTTATGGAAGACATTGGAAAATCACCAACTAAGCATGACAAAGTCTATCTCTCTCTCTCTCTCTCTCTCTCTCTCTCTCTCTCTCTTTATATATATATATATATATATATATTAAGGAATCTTACATATGAGGTGAACGTAACTCGGCCCATGCGAGTCTATATATGTAATTATTGCTTAATTTTTCAATAATAATATTTACGATGCTATAATGTTCCATAATATTGTACATATGTACTCTCAGACATGAAAAATGTATACATTAATAATCGCTTTACTTATATAACTTACACTAATAATTATGAGATCATTACCTATTATACGCATATCCATAATGTCTTTGTGGTATTACAGCAAAAGAAGAAGGTTTTAGTGACGAAAATTTTTACACTGAAGCTTCAAGTTCACTAGTGTAAAACTCTTAGCACAAAAAATATTTCAATAAAGCCCATATTTTCTAGGAGTGACAAATTTTTTTGTCACTATATATGCCCATGTTTTAATATTGCAGTGCTATATATTTTAAATATGGGCAGTTCTTATGCCAGCTAAAAAATAAATTCACAATTCAAGAAGATTAAGTAAAGTTCCCGTAATGGGGGGCACGTTCCAATTAGGTGTGGAGTTCCTGAGCTCTGTTTTTCATCACTTTAACGTCATGACTTATTAATAGGCCTGATTGTCGTCGATCTCTGATAGTGAAAGATACATATGGCAATGCCCTTTGGTACTTTGTTCAGAAAATCTCAATGTGAACACAGGAATTCGAGACAGATAAAAGATGGAGTGTAGAAGGGCGAAGAGAGAGAAAGAGAGAGACCTGCAAATGGCTTTTCACTTCATCATTCGTCAGGCCATCAACCTTCATCAGCTCCCTGATTTGCTTTGGTGTGGCAACTGCAAGAGAAAGTTAGAGGCATCAATGATTGTTTCAAGAATAAGAAGCTACTATGGGTCCCACGAATTCCAATCAATAATCATATGAACTCCTCTTTAATCAAGAAAGAAAATAAAACCAGAGATATATATGACACGCAATATGATTGAAAGCTAGGATTGTTATATTCAAATACCCTGCGAGCCACCCAACATCTGTAGAGCATTCACAAATCTCCTATGGAGATCTGGTGACCAACATCTCCTTGCCTTCCTATGAGTCTGTGTTGTGGAGCTTGGTGTAATTCCTTGGGTTTCTGCACTCCTGGCTGCCCCAAACTTCCCTTGCTCCACTATTGCACCAGCAGCTCCATTGCCAAGCTTGCTCCTGTTCTCCTTCCTTTGGCAGACATTAATGCCTTTGTCTGCATCCATGCACTTCTCCTCCATCTGATCGTTATCAGTGGGAGCAAGAGCCAGCTGGGGGAGCCCTGGGGAAGTGCTTGATTTCTCGGCTTTGGTGAATGGAAGAAAGGCTCCCCCATTTCTGTGCTTGTTCTCTATTGAACGCTTTGGGGAAATTCCTAGGCTTGGCTCCATGTCTTCAAGGGATGTGTTATCTGCTCGGTACTTGGTTCCTGCCTGGGTGGCTTGACTCCATAGTTGTGCCGAGGTCATCCAATTAGCCTTATCCGACTGCATGTTGGGGGTTGCCTCGTCAGAGTTGGGATGTTTGAGGGGTATGAACTCTTCAAACAATGGTTTGGCGCCTTGGGTCATTTGAAATTGCTCCAATTGCTGCCTTGATGTCTCCACAGCTGTATATTGACGCACCCAAAACAACAAAAGGAAGTTATGAACAAAGGAAGCTTGGTCGAAATATGAAATATATACAATACCTATGTGTAAATTATTTCAATCGAAAATGTTATCTAAACGTGAACAATATATATGTACCACGGTCATGGCTATAGGGGCCTTGCATGCTGCTGTTAATGGTACATACCGTTGTTGAGGAGTTGCATGCAAAGGGGTAATTCACGCTTGAAAGCATCGATCTTCAAGCGCTCTTCTTCAAGGCGTCCAAGGAAGTCCTCAAGCTTTTGGGTCTGATCGGATTGATCTCCGATGGATTTCAGAAGCATGGAGTAGCTGCTGGGCTTGCACTCAAGGCTCAACTCGGAAGGAGAAGCCATAGTATATAGAATAATTCAATCAGATATATATGGTTCTTCCTGTTGGAGGAGTTCTCCTCATGAACAGGTGATGCTAAGCATTCGGAGATCAGGGACCGGAGAAAGGCATATCAGTTAGAAACGAAGTCCTAGCTGTAGACGTTCGGGAAATGTTTGGGAACACAAGGAGGGATGGAGTGGGGGTTCGTCTTCTTTTTAGGGGCAAGGTCCGGGGGGGGGGGTGTAGAATAAAGTAAGGTTTTGGAAGAGGAAGAGGAAAAGGAAAAGAGATAAAGCAAAGAGAGGGGTTAACTTCTTGCAAAGAGCAAAAGGCAAAAGCTAGTAATTTTAAGAAGGAATCAAGGGTGGTCATGTGCTTAGGTGCTCCGTTTTACTGACTTTAATTGACTGTGGATCATTGCACCCAATTCAGACCATCTCCATTGAAATAGACTCGTCTCCCTTTAGCCTTCAAAAAGGCGTAGAAGACCAGCTTCTTCATAATATGAGCCTGGCTAGCCATGATATTTTTTTTGTTCTTGACAAAAACGGCTTTTACATTTATCCCCTGGTCCCAAAACCTGAACTTATTCTCATCACTTTTTGTTGTATGACTATCAAAAAATACATCTTCCTAGCTTTCACCATATATAAATTATTCCTCTATGTATGCACATCCACATGTGCAAAGCTAATTGGGGAGTAATATAGGAGTACATATATATATGTGCACTGTATAGATCTTTGGGCAAAGGTGCAGGATGCCTACATGGCCAAGAGCTTAATGATAACTCTGTAACAAAGTTATTATTTTTTATATTTAATGTTGATTTCTTGTCATATTTTGAGTCATTTATATTTCAGTTTTATTAGTTTAGGAGTTTATGGGAGATTATTAATAAAACAAGAAATCATTGTGATTTTGGTTTAAAAAGTGCAGACTAACTAATGTGTTCCGTAGGGGTATAAGAGTTAGAAAATGATCTAGGACAAATTTGGGATGAACTTGGGCCAAAAAGCACAATTTGGCGCCTTAACCGAAACCCCAATGCTCGGGCATTGGCCATGTGTTGAAGAAAATAATTGTAACCGAGACCCCCACGCTCGAGTGTTGGAATTTAGGGTGCTCAGGCGTTAGCGATAAGAATTTGACTTTTTTGATATTTTTGAAAATTTTGGTGGATCCCACTTGTAATATATGGTGGATTATTTATAAATTTGATTATAATTTTATAAAAAAAGGAGAAAAAAGAACTTTCGATGTCTATGTGAAATAAAAGACGAGAAGAAACTATGAAGAATTGGAATCGAAAGAAAACACACTTACCCAAAAAGAGTTTTTCTTTATTCTGATTTATTTTTCTTTGTAATTAAATAATGTCTTTCATATCATATATAAATTTCTTGAGTTTAGTCGAATATTTTATGGAATAAATTCTTTTCTAAGATTTTCAATGATACCCAATGCATGAATTAATAAAATTTATTAATTTTTATCTATGTGATTGTGTTTTTTGATCATGTATTGTATTTTTCTTTTAAAGCTATTAATATACTTACCATCCATTGTTAAATATAGAGATTTGATTTTTTCTAAAGATAGAAAAATTAAATTTATCATTAGATAAAAATAGTCTTTGTGCATCTGTTTTGGGGGATTTATATGTGATGATATATATATATATATATATATATATATATATATATTCATATATTTTAGGTAACTATTAATAGTGAAAATTAAAGTATTTTTTTACATACATAATTTTATAGAAATATAAAAGTTTGGTGCAAGTGATAAGTTTATTATTAATCGAGAGATTGTAATAAATAATTAATTCCCGTGGTTAATAATCTAAATATATAATTCATAAGTAGAAGTTATAACTTTAATCATATAGAGCACTATATAAAATTAAAAATCTTAAGTTTGTCATTTTGGAGTTAATATTTGACTTTAATATTACATATTAAATTATTCTAGTCTTAATTCATAATCACTTTTTGAATTTATTTTTATTTATGTATAATTAATTAAATTAATTTTAGTAATTAAAATTTTCTATTACTAATTTTTCATGTGACAATATTTTATTATTACTTTTATTACTTGAGTTGGCAAGTACTCTTGTCCTATAATTTTTACATTAATTAAACAGATAAACTTTTTGTATAGTCTTCCTCCCCTAATTATTGTGGTATTTTAGCCCTTAGGATTGCTTCCAATAAAGTGGCCTTCTGCAAGTGCAAACCTTTTGAAAATTTTACCAGAGAATTGTAGTCAAAGAATACGTCTCATCGAGGCAAACAAGTATAACTTAGCTTTAGACTAGAAGCTTGCTTCCTTACCTTTTTATTCCGAAGATTTTGAGGTATCTCATTATAAATAATACAATCATAAACCAGAAACCACCATATAAGAAAATCTTGTGAAATAATATATAGAAATGCAGCTTATTATTTGCAATGTAAACATTTAAACATGAACTGATTGTCTTGGCCAGCTTGTAACTCTTGTGGAAATGAAACAGATCAGTCGAACTAAATGTATTGGTCACTATGACAGAGTATATTGTTATTATTACTACGTTCGTCTATATATATAACATAGTGAGAAAATGCCTAAAACGTTTAGAACAATAAAATACATTATTTTAAAGGTGATTATCTCAATTTAATACCACTTAATAATTAAATAGATAGTACAGATTACAACGTTAAAAAATTACAATTCCCATATTTTTGTAACATGCAGGGCTTGGTTATTGCAAGACTAAAACTAGAATGGAGCCTGGAAATTACAATTGTAGGTGTATGGCTCAATGGGGGAGCTCTTGGCTTGCTTCGGTTGGACAACACTTGGGAAATTATGAAAATGGCACCATGCATGTTTACTTTTTACGAGTAAACATATTTTGTTATCCTTTTCTCCGATTCTACTTGCATGTAAATATTATAATTCTGCATGGAATATCCAATATCTGTAAAGAAATAACATTTTTGCGGCCATGATTCTAACATGATAGTCGAATAAAAAAGAAAGGAAAAAAGCTTCGTATATATGGGGGACATGTACTGCCTCCGCACCAAGGGAAAGCAAGCCTAGAAATACAAAAACAAGATAGTTTAGTTAAAATAACCCCTAATCAATGAACGGAGGAAAAGCCCTTTGCGTCAAAAAGACACTAACATGGGAGAATATCTAGCAGTACCTCGGTATATTTTTTATATCTCCGTCCAATCAAAGAGGAATATCAGGCGATCAAATATTCTACGGCTGTGTATAATCCTAGCACATATTACAAAGCCCAACATGCACGATCAGCAGCAAGAGAAGCTCGTCTCAATCAAAACAGCTAGCTAGACCCATAAAAAAATATTATATGTATAAAAAAATGAGATGGGAAATAATAAAGGAGAGACAAAGGGAGAAGAGAAGCGAGAAAGCAAAGGGAGAGAGAGAGGTTGGATAGAATCTACTTGTGCAGCTCAAACTTTAGTGAAGTGGGGATAGAGGGCAAGAAGATTCTCAAAGCTCGCTTCCAAAGAGAGGAATATTTGGAGGAGTCAGTGCATCGAATTCGCTGTGCAATAATTAGGGTTGGTCGCAATTCTCCCACCTCTCCCGAAGCCTTCTCGTACAAGGCTCCAACCTTCACCTTTTCTGGGGATTCTGTGCAAGCCCTTCTTCTCTTGGCTAAGTTTTGGCCGGATTCTCAGCGTGCATTGTGTCTTTATATATTCCCCATATCGTCCTTGTGAATATCCCTCTTGTCCTCCCCCCCCCTCTCTTTCTAGTACACTCCTCTTCCCCTTTTCCTATTTGGTTTAAACCAAATACATTGGCAGAACCGAATGGTATGTATTGGCTTTTGTGGAGTCTGGTTCGGTTTCAATTTGGTGTCATGGACTAATAATTAGGATTCTCAATTATAGTTAATGGCAAAATTTCTCTGGACCCGGAGTGCTCAATCAAAAACGAAATTTTATCAGAGGAAATTTTTTAATGTTTTTTGTGGATTATTATCAAGTTATTTAATTTTTCATGGTTTACTTTTAAATATTTAATACACGGTATATACATGCCTAACTAATTTTTTAAAAATACAATTATGGTTTTTAAAATACGATAATTTTTTTAGTATAAGAGTACTAATCCATTTATTTTTATTAATAAAAGGAGAACTTAATAGATTAAAAGTAGGAAATTTGACCAATCAAAATAAATAAAAATAAAACATAATAATACATTTAATTATTATAGCATTTCTTCTCATTACATTAAAATTTATCTTTAAAGTCAAAATTAATCAGAAGTTATATCTAATGTATTAGATTATTATAATATATCTTATTATTTAGTAAGAATTTATCTATAAAATAAAAAAAATTATCTATAATATAAGTCACACATGATGCATCACTTTGCATGATTTTAATTAAGTTTGGTAAATTTCAATTCCAAAAATAGAACCAAATCAATTTCAATTCATAGCTTCAAAACTCCTTTTTGACTCCAAAAACTATCCTAAGTAGACCTAATTCTATGACTTGTCAAGTCAATTCCATGAATAACTCCCCTATTGACTGACTTAGTAATTAATTCTTTGAGTTATGACATAAAAATTATCAAAACATATTATTTTTTGTTTAGAATACCTAAATTAATATTTTTATGTAATGTAAATCATGTATTTATTATTTTCAAGTATCAAAAGAGCAATTTATACTAAGTTTATATAACTTTTTATTCATATGGCTAAAAAATTAATATAAATAACTCCAGATCAACGTAGAGACCACTCTGAATCAATTTCACTCCATGACATTCTAACTTGAATCAGAATTGAACTGGATGCTCACACTGTACTCATCCTTTGCTAGCGTATCAATGCCCCTTGCTCGGCCTTATAACACTCAATTAGAAAGCTTTGTCTGATATAACATGGGTGATTATATAAAGTTATTATAAGTAGAAAATTTCTGTTTTAATGAGGGTTGTTCTTGTCTCATATATATATATATATATATATATATATATATATATTACAAGAGATTTTTCTTGATTAAGTAATTAATTTTAAAAAATCGACTATGAGCATGTCCATTATGAATGGTGTGCTAAGTAACACAAGTAAGATGCGTGCCTAAATATCTTTCTTCCTTTTATAAGTCCCCAATCAGTACACTATATAGGGCTTATATATTGTTGCAATTAATTAAAACCCATCGCAAGGCTAGCCAAAGTTTGCAAATCACTTCCCTATATATCTGCAATTTTGCACTAATCATGTTGGATAGTGCATGGCTAACTAATGAGTGGTCCAGATTTGATTAGTTCATAGATTAAATATTAATGTTTAGGTTATAATTATGAGTGTTCTTTCGGCCATTTAATTGATTAAGGTTATAGGTTCAATATTCACACTTGCCAACGATGATCCACTGGATATGCTGCCATACAAGGCATTAATAGCCTTCTTTCTGAAAGTATAAGAAAAAGCTCTAATGTAAAAGGAGCAAAGCAGCAAGCTGCTTGCCACGATTCCTGCTCCTTTCTTTTGTTTTATAAGTTGCAAGGTGGCATCCATGGCGGTTGTGTGCGTAACATATACACTTCGAAGAGACCAGACGACACGTCCCAGCTATATTAGCAAGCAAAAGTGAAGGAGAAATGTGATAGATATAAGGGATCGAGCACTCTAGAGGATGATACTAATAACATTAAAGGATGTTCAAAGTAGTCCTTACAAAGATGCTCTTTGCATTCCTTATTGTCCATTGTTATTGCTGTGGACACATTAGGAGGTGATGGTACTTGCATATGACATTTGTTAAAATGGAATACTTTTTAAGTCTTAGACGAGGGTGGGAAAACCTGATGGGATTTCAAAACAGGAATTTTTTCTCTCCATCATGCATGGCTTTAAGTCCTTTACTGGATTCCTAACATCGAAAAAGTCTCTGATTACACCATTACTGACATCTAAGGCTCCTCGTAGAGAATAATCCTCCCTGCAACTAGTTGATGTTCTAGCCTGTCACTGTGAAAATTTTATGTCCTCATGTGTACCCATCAATAACATCCGTTCTAAACATCTATTATATGTACATGCAAAGTACTGTACTACCATTAGTATTGGTGCAGTCTACCTTTCTGGCCGATAGACGCCGCGAGTAGCTATATATGATCAGTTTCGTTCACCCTTGTCAATGCAAGAAATAATGATCTGCAAGATTATTTATCATGTTAATCAAACAACAACATTTTAAGTATTATCAACCAACTTGTGTATAGGTCTATGCATATATGCATGTCCAATTAGTTGTTTTCAATAGCAACATTTAGTAGGAGAGTAGTTGGTAACAACAATAATCTTCCTAAAACTATGATTCCATCACCAGCAGAGTCGAGTTATGTGAGTTTCATGAATTTTTAACCTATGCATAAATCACTCTCTCCCTGTTTTTTGCCAACATAAAAATAGCAGAGAGAGGGGTAGAAAATAAGAGAAATAAATTAGAGATTCATGATTAATTGATTTGAAGCAAGTGATCAATATTATTTTAGCAAGAGAGGGAAAGTTCACTTGAATTTTGTCCCTTGATCTTATTGTCTTGACTATTGACTAAAACAGATGCCTTGATAGCTTCCCAGAATCTTAAAATGTTAAGAGATTAGTGAAAGTGGGAATGGATTCCCCCCATTCCGGCCGGTCGGCCTCCAAAAGAGGCGTCATTATTTGGTAAAGACATGACTTAGAGTAACATCAAAGGAAGGAATTAGGCATGCACACCTATCTCTATTGGATTATGAATATTTTTCTCCTCATAAACCGCGTCTTTGCGTCTTCTACGTGTCACGGTCCCATATTTTGATGGATAAAAACCTTCACTGACCGTTCTTATTATTTTTATCGAACTGATCTTCGAATTCAGGCATACCTTTCTGCCTTCATATGTTTCTGCCATTCAAAACCATGTTAGCCCAAAATACGTCTCAAGCTGCTATATGTATACTTTCAAGTTTCATGAAAACGTGCTCATGCAGAGACAATACTTATCTTTATTCAAATGTAAGACACAAGTTAACCACATTAACTTTTCCATAAAATGATTAACCAATAAATCATATCGTAAAGCTTTTGTTTGTAGCAAATTAACCTATTCATATATATAATCCGGTTAAATTGTTACATTTTACATTTTGTGTCATTTTACACCTTTTCTAGCTAGCTAGTTATAAGTTAAAATGCTACGCGCTAACCTTGTGTTTTTTTATTTATTTTTTCTCATTTTACGTGCTAACCTTAATGCATGCATGGCAACTACAATGACAATTAATATACGTGGAGAGTTTGAATGTCCACTTATAAGATACGACATAGAATAATTTGTACCAGGGTTTTCGTTCACAAGTGATCGAAATATTGTGGCCGAGTGAACAAACCTAATGAACCTAAAATCCAATTCCGATGGAAGCTTTAGCTCTCATAAGATAGCTATATCATTCTGTTTTACAACCGGGTGTATGAACCTTATCTGCTACCTCGTCCCTTCACCGATCCCTTTTCCAACTTTATCTTTATTGCATACAAAAGAAAAAAACCCATATTCCTTGTCAAAAACTTTTGTTTGGCACCCTTCATTAGAACAAGAGAGAATCGATCCCCACTGGTGAAGAAATGTAAGCACTTTGTTCAAAGAGAAAACGATTCTGTAAGAGGAGTACTGCACTGGTGACTTTTGGATTCTGATATTGCCTGAAATTCTACAGTTCACGTTTTGCAACTTTTAAAACGGCTTTCAAGCGTTTCCTCCTGGTCGATGAGATATTGATATATAGAGACCATTTAGCTACAGATGAATATATCTAAGTTCATTCTATTAATCCAATTACTTGCTACAACGTGTAAAGTTAATAAACTGCTCGTGCTAGCTAGCTAAATTGAGTCGACACAATATAAGATAATATATATGGCTTCAATGCAGTCGGAGAAAATTTTCGAGCCGAAACTCGTAGCAGCAAAATTAGAACTTCAGTGACAATATTTTCACTTTATTTTTCTCGTAGTGACAGCAGAGCTTACATGAAAATTTGTGTGTACATATAACCAAGTGCAACAAGCCTGAAAAAAATATCCCTTCGTCTTCCATGCAGGCAAACCATAATATAAAAACTGAACACATGATTCATATTAGGGAGTCCAGATGATATGATCTACAGAGTAGGAAAAAAATTTGGGCGTGTGACCTTAAAAAATGCCCAGTAGCCTTTAATAAAACCACTCTTTTTAACTTATATGATAGTTATACTAAGGGGTACTTGGCCTTTTCTGAGGTCACGAGAAAGAATTTTTTCCTGCCACCATTTGATCTGGACTCCATAATAGGTTTTTCACCCTCAAAAGCATTATGCCCGTGCATCAGCCAGCGATTTTTCTAGACGGGCTTCGAATTGGGCCAGAATTTGTTTGAAACCGAGCTTGTTAACATGAGCCTCGTACAATTGCCCTCGTTTTTTTATTAACAAATTCCCTTTTTTTATTTGTCCTTTATTTAAACCTATAGCGCTGATCAGGTAAATCTGGGAGAGTTTTGTTTGGGCCAAATTTATTTGGGGCTCGGTCTCGAGTTTGAGACGAGGCCGAGCTCTTTTCCTCAAGCCAAATGGATTTTTATTTCATTTTATTTTGTCTTTGTACACCGGTGAAAAAACGAATTTTCAACAACCAAACACCCATTTTCGATGACAAAAAAGTTTGTCACTAACCTACAAATTTAGGTGACAGAAGCCTCGTCAACTAATTAATTCAGTGATAAAACGATAATAAATTATCGCCAAATATTTTAGTTGGCAAAATTCGATGGTAAATTATCATCAAACGGTCACCAAATTTCGGTGACAAAATCTTGTCAAAAAGTTCGCTAAAATTGATGATATAATCCCATGGTTAAGATATGTCACCAAATTTTGGTGTCTATTCAGCTACCAAGTAGTTTTGACATCAGAATTTTTGGTGACAATTCAGTCAACTGTGTTGGGGGGAGGCTAGGCCGTTTCGGGGATGGCGAGGGGGCGAGGCTACTCAAGGTGGCAATATGTCGTGGCTAAATTTTAGTACCGTTGATTTTTGACAAAAAAAACGGTGTTAATTCTGTGATAAATTAATTTGTCACCAAAATATTCGGTGACAACTTTTTTAAAAAATGACACTAATATTTCGGTGGCTAAATTTGGATGTCGTCAATTTTTGACACCGATAAACAATGTCAATTCGGTGACAAATGACTAAATTATTTAGTGACAGTTAGGCAATAGATTTGTAAAAAGGACGACACCAATATTTTGGTGACTTTTGGTGACAAATATTTTTGTCATTGAATTTCTGTGACAGTTTGGTGGTAAATTTGTCACCGAAAATTTTAGTAACAAAAAGCCAATTTTTCACTATTGGTAACGCAAAATACCAATGTACTTTTTGTTTAGTTAATCCTATATTGGGAAAGGACAATGACTTGCATATAGGCTTTAGGAAAACCTTACTTATTTAGTTAGCTTTTGGAGTAAAAAGAATTACAAAGGCTCATTAAGTCTAATTTGGCATATAAAAAATACTATTAGAGCCCATGTTAGCCTCGCTATAAGTTGGCCAGCCTAAATGTTAATTTCACAGCAAGTTGGGTAGCTCAAATTAGAGTTTCCTACAACATCATTGTAATATATATATCCTCTAGCATGTGTGAGAGGAAGATAATTTAGATAGTCTAATATATTAGGGACCTACAAGGTAACTTAATTAGTTTCAAAGAAATATGTGGGCCTAGCATGTGTGAAAAAGAAATGATCAATCAACTCGGCTGGATAGCCCAAATTAAAATTTTATAGACTTTGAGCTTAACATGTATGAGGGAAAGATGATTTATTTTAGAGGAGGGCAATGATTTGTATATAGGCTTTGTGAAAACCTTATTTCTAGAATTAAAAATTAGTTTTTCGAATAAAAAGCCCATGAAAGCTTATTGAGTCTAATTTCTCGAGCTAAAGTTAGCGTTTAGTTTAGAGTAAGAAAGGCCCCTGCAAGTTTATTGAGTCTAATTTTCCATTAACGCTTTTATTGAATTTTCTCAAGTATAATGACAATTAATATGTAGGCTTTCAAAAGTACCAATGGATTTTGTCTTTGTGTTTGGCGTTGTAGCCGTGCGGTTTGTGGCTTTCCAGCAAGCCTGTTGGAGGTGTTTAGGGTGCAGACCCACATAATCATAGTGTGCCATAGAAATTTTTTGGATACTCCCACGGGAACATCCTGATCGTTGATGAGCAACCACATCAACCGTCAGGATGCTCTGCGTCCCTGGTGGGCATCTTCAAGTCCTGCTCGTATTGGTCCGATATAATGGATTTTCAATAAATCATACGTATCAAAGTCTATTATGCCGATATACTTAAATATATTACATAATATTTTTTAAAATATTTTATTGAATAATTGTTGGAAAATTTCTAGTAATAATTTTGTGCTTGAGATGAGATGGGGGATCACCATTCTAACAGAAATTCTACATAGATTTACCCGTGTAATTTGTTGTTGTATTTTGTGTTAGATTTAATTTGTGCTTGAGATTATGTATGTATCTAATTTTGTGCACTTTTTATAGTTAGATATGTATTATTCTGATCATGAGGAAATGGGTCTTTTCTTGCAGTTGTTATATATTGTGAAATTTATGTATTATATATAATTCGATGTTAAGATATGACACTGATCAGAAAACAGGAGTTATTTGATGTATGATTCTTTAACATCCACTTACCCTTAAAAAACGATTTTAATGTCAGTTTGCTCATCAATCAATTAAGTTTCCATCATTTACAAGTAATAAAACATTTCTTTAACAACATATATCTGCACAAGTTAGAACAAAAATTCACAAAATTCAAGATGCAAACAGTTAGATTTCACACCCTTCTGAACTGAAACACATGCTGATAAAAAGCAGCACCGGGAGCTACTCACTCACAAAATACGAGTGCAGCTTCCTAGAGGACAGCGCCCATCTGACATTCAAACTGTCTCCCACCCATCTCCGCTTTGTCTCTCTCACTCCCACTCCCTAAAAATGTACCCGTCCATTTGTATCATCTTCACCATAAATCATACAAGGTTCCTTCACTGTGATACACAAATGCCCAGGAACTGAAAAGTGTGAAAGGGTTGTCAAGCTTGCTGGTAATAATATCAGAGGCCAGGAATGCCAGCAACAAACACCTCTTTTTGTTATTGAACGCATTGTTATGCATTGTGCTCGCAATCACCGAACGAAGGCATCTTTGTACTGTGGAATATTTCCTGTCACAAAAATAAGACATTGCCAAAAGAATCTTTCCTTTTCCAGCGTTTTATATCAATTGTATGAACGGATGAGTCAAACCAGTCATTCTCGCTCTTCGCCTGTTCTTACTGCATTGTACAATTGTACCTTCCACCTGATCCATATCTTTCCAGCTTGGACATCATATATATTTGTTACTTTCATTTCAATCCAAGAAATGAACAAGAAACATAAGCACTACTGGGTTCAACGTCCTAATTTTGTTTATAGATTACACATTTTCAAAAACCCGCCAAAGTTATGGGTAGTTTGCTAAACTTTGATCTTGTTCAAGTGGTCTGATGACTATGAAGGTTTATCATAGTCTAATTTTGCGTCCTAAATAGCTTTCTTTGGTTGTCAGTGCCCGTAACCGTTTTGCTTGATCGGTGATCTTTGCTTGGACTGTTTTAGTTGATTTTTTGTCAGGATTTCACCTACCAAACACCAGCTAGAGACAGACACAACTCAAAATCTAATCTTAGCTCCTGGAACAAACCACAGGAAAATTGTACGATAAAGTTGGCCAGTCAAGTTTATGCAAGTAACAGCTAGTGAATTCTGAACTACATAGCTAGGTTTTGCAGACCAGGGTGCCAATTGCGATCATGTAGTTGTTCTGATATATACTACGAGATATTCGCTTTTCTAGCTCATTTCAAGCTACTGGAGGTCTCTCAGACATACTCTAGGAGTCTGTCCATTTCATGCATCCTGTTTCGATTTTCGAAACAATTGCGCATGCATCGAGATTGAGGCCTAAGAGAAAGTTCTGGTGAAAGGCGGAGAATTCGTGAACAATTAAATGCATTCTTCAACGGAGATAAGAAGACTATGGACCACAAGTTGATTCCTAATCATGTTCAAGATAAACTAATTGCAGGTACCATTGCTCGAATATATATTCACTCTGCTTACACACAACAGACGAAACACAGAGCACAATTCATGACATATATAATATAAACTGACAATGTTCTATCATACCCAAGTTCAATTTCTATACAATCGTCACTAAAACCTAATACAACCACCAAGCTTTTCATGCATGCAACGTAATCAACGATGCTTAAAACCGGAGAGAAAGGGTAAGAGAGAGCTCGTCTTGATGATCTGCAACTCCAAAGCCAACTCCCACTCCATATTGGCATTTCTCTTCATCACCATGGCCGAACAGACCTATCTCACAGTCGAATCCAGAGGCCGTTTTGGACGTGCTGGGCGTGTTCTCCTTCACATTTCAAACACAAAACACATAATATTGATCCATAACAGACATTTCACCTCTAGATAAATGATTAGTAGCTTCTGATCCAAGAACAAGTATATATAGGGACAGTGAAACCTTTCGATAGATGGTTCCATCTTCTTCAACATGCCATCCGGCCTCTTGGCAAAGGGCCATGAGGATGTCGTTGTGGTCCGGATGCTTGGGGAGGCGGTAGTTGCCGTATGCCCGGAGGCAGGAGTAGATCCTGGCCTTCACCGATCGCCGGTGACGCTCGCGCTGCCGGTTCTTCTCTCTCTCTGCTGGCGATGGCCTTCGGAGCGACGTCCTCTCCACGCCGTCGGCTCCGATGCGTCGGGCTATCCACGGGCCCATCGTCGTCTTTATGCACCCTTTCCTTGCTTGAGCTAGCTTCGTCGACTCCCTTTTCATCTTCCACCCTGCACAAGAAATTACCGAGATATATAATAATAATAATATATATATATATATATAGAAACCATCTTAATTGCATCCCAAGAACTGTCAAAGATTGGATCGAATCTGATTGATATGAGTAGCAATTCTTGTACAGTACTTATGATAATGACGACGACGTTGGAGTTGAAAGTTGATATCCTAAAAATGAGCAAGCATCAAGCATCTCCATGCATGATGGTCTGCTTGTATTGCAAACTTGACTCTTTCTGAACAACTAACGCGCTATTTCTTCTGATCATATATTATATATGCATATATGGAGCCATGGAAGGTGGGGGCAATTCATTCATATCTTTTTCCTGCAGACCCAAGAATCTGTCTGTGAAGTACATGGTAGTCGATAATGATGATTGTGTCTTATGTTCTACGTACCCCTTGTGGCAATTGAAACTTTATTGGTTGTCACCCGGATTGCCGATAAATAAGTGGAGGGCCTTGGGGCATTGTAGTGAAGGGAGGTTCAGGGGAGCATCTGAGTAGGATTTCCTACCTTGTTAAAACTATGATTACTTTTAATTTTCCCATGGGGTTTCCTGCAAGTGAGAATATTCATAGCCTATATATATATATATAAATATGTGTGTGTGTTCATACGTTCATGTTGATTGAAAAAACAATACTATGGTGTTTATCATATATGATCTCAACCTTGTTAAAGCTGTTTTTTTTTAAAGAATCAATGAAGATGGTAAACCTTATGTGTTAATTAGGTGGCATGCATTAGTTTTGTATATGGAGCAAGCATTGCCAAATAATTAGTTCAACATGATTAAGCTGTTGTATTAATGAAATTAGGCAAGATGTTAAGTCATGCATGACCGAATAAAATTTTACTTTAATAATAAACTGTCATTAAATAATGAGATAGAATTATAATTTATCTTTATATTTGAATAGGATGTCTTCAAAGTAAATCATAGTCTATATCTAGTTCGAATCCTTAACCTTCAAATATAAAAAGATTTTTATTATTTATTTAAAAGGAATTTAGGTTAATGAGATTCAAACATGTAACCCTGAAAGTATTTTTATTGTGTTTTGTAGATTTTTTAAATATTTTGATTAATCAAATCTCCTACTTTTAATTTAAAATCAATATTGAATTTTTTTTTATTAATACGAGTAGATACTGTTATTTTCTCTAGCAGTGCTTTTGTTAAGACATTAATCGTCAACCAAATTAAATAATAAATAAATAGGCCGGATAAGTTTACACCTTATGCGACTTTAACATATGCTGAGGACTGACGTTCTTAGCAAAATAAAATGCTAATATATAACATAAAATTAGTTGAGAAAGTAAATTATAGCATGAAAAGAATACAACAATGAAGAGTAAAAGAATATGGAATAATGTTGCAAACATGTAGCGACCTATCTCAACTGCAAATTGATGGTCTAAGTATCATTTTACGATAGTTATATATCCGTCTTAACTCATCTATCTAAAATGGTTAATGTAAGTAGACTGAAACCATGTTTACAACGGGGAACTCTTTCACTGCTCATATTGACCAAGTACTGATCTGTCAAGGTTTATCAATTTATTAGACCTCTAAACATATCCATTGGGCTCCATTTTTTAATATAGCTCTTAAAATGGCCCATTCAATCTCTTATTCTTGGGGCTACTAACCTGACCCTCATTCTATTTAAGCCCACGTAGCAATGTGCTATAATTGGCGATCCTCTTTCATAGAGTAGACACATTTATTGATTTGAATATATATATATATATATATATATATATATATGCCACACAAAACTAGGCATAACCATATTACTAAAAATTTTTTTGATTAAGATATAGACAAATAAACTTAAAAGATTTTGTTTATCACAAAAGATTATGTAGTGTGCTTAGGATGTATTATGTATGTCTGTTAGGTTATCTAAAAAATGTGTTTGCCAACCTTGTATGTATCTAAATATAGAATAACAAAAACTATAACTAATAAGTGGCATTCGCTACTTGAACAGAATGGACAGTGAAACAAAAGGATTGTATTTATAGGGGAGTCTTAAAATATTTGCTAAATCCAAATAATCTTGGGTTCTTTAAATTTTTAGAGAATTTATTAGAACTCCTAATTAAGAGTCATCTTTATATGGCATTGATAAGCAGCCTAATTATAGCCTTGGAGATGTTATTTGTGCACTATAATAAAATAGATAGGAAAAAACCTGTATAATTATATATCCGAATTCTTTGTTATTAACCGTCCGATCAAAAAGAAATCAAACGGCGGTAAAACAAAAAGGCAATTATGACCTCGTCTCTTCCATTCCGAACGCCAGCCAACTGTGCGACTCTCTTTCATTTCCAGATCAATGACTTAAGATTAAAGTGGACAAATTCTTGCATTGAACTGCTCTTTATTTGTATTTATATTGTATCTGGCATTGACAAATAAAATGTAATACCCATTAGAAACTAGAGGCTTTGTTCTGGCCATAGAAGTGCAGAAGGGTTCGTGAAAGTGAAACAGGGTGTAAACACCAACTGCAATAATTCTACTTAAGCGTACTGAACGGATAGTATCTCTCAACTTTAGATATTATTATCATTATTATTATTATTACTTGGAAACTTGTGATCTACATGCCAATTGAAGGAATCAAAATCCCAAAGAGCATAACGTCTTAAAGAACTAAAATTGACCGACGACCATCAAATCTCGCATGGCATGCTATGACGTTAGCCAACTCTTCTTTCCAAAGAGATCAGCAAAACTGTCTCAATTTGTAATGAGAAGGTCTTCCGTGATGACAACGATGAACGGCTCGTCCTGCAGTCAAAGGATGAGGAATGATAAAGGTGTCTACTAATGCATTATGAAGGGGGTAAATAGGCTTGCATTATAACAGGAGATGCCCAACGTAGTAAAAAGATAACAGCGGTGGAGATTAGCTTTATTCACCATAATTCACAGACAATTAATGAGATATGATACACTAGGGGTTTCCGGGCAAGTTGGCTCTCATACTAAGTGATAAAAACTAAGGGTTCACGAGCTTTCACTCTAAAATAACTAGCAACAAAAATATAAAACCCAATGTATATATTAGTCAACGCCCCTCTATGTTAAAATGGACCGAAAGACTGTACCTTCTCGTCACTTTTCTAAGTCTTAACTTTTGACTATTAATTTGGGGATACTCGCCTAGAAAGTATATACTTTTTGAAAAGAAAATTTAGACGATCATTTGACTTATATTTTCATTTGTTAATTTAATTTGGTGCAACAAACAAAGAAAAATTTCCCAATAAAAAGAAAATCATTATCGAAGTTATCAAATTATATTTGAACACTAGTGGAAAAAACAGTTGGGGTGACAAAGCCTCATACCCTGTAACAGCACGAAATTTCGACGCCTGGCTAGCTATCTTCTGGCAATATTGCTCGCCAGCAATGCTGTGGCGAAATATCATGCTAAAACTTGGCATTCTGCAATTAAAGCTGTGGGCGACTTAGAGATTGGAAATCACAAATGTATCTACATATTTTTGACCAACATAACCAGAGAGAACGCCAAATGAGACTAGCAAGAACGTCCACTTCAAAATAGAGCCACGATGATCAAGTTTAGTACACGAACAACGAGTCCTACCAACGTGCTATGTCATCGCTATTCAACACTCTTAAGGCGCAAATGCCCACAAATCTATGAGAAAATTCTGCAGATCAGGTTAAGAAAACCATCCAGATACATATGAAATGTTTGTTCCGACTACCTAGGATTCAAAGCTTGGATTCAGTACAGTTGAAGAGCTTACACTAGGTTTCTGCAATCGACAAGAATGTTCAACCGGCGGCGAGTTCTTTTGTCATTGTAGCGACTCCATGTTTGATTACTGAGATTAATACATACATGTATGATCACACGTCGTTTTTCTTTGGAAACGTTTGTTTATGACTCGAAACTACAACATGAGAATTGAATACCAAACCATGCACTCCGATGATAAAGTTGTTGCACCTTATTCGCATATTCGGCTATGGCAGACACGTCTGATTTGCATGTATAAGCCATTAGTTCCTAAGAATAATGATCTGTTTGGTATAAACTGAGAAGAAGTCGAAGAAAACACTCCACTGGAGCCAGATAAATCTAACTAATAGACAAAGTTAATTTTATTAAACCCTTTGGCATATAATTGAAGCATATTATTTTTCTTTTATTTAGATAAATTAATATTTTAAAGTAATATAAATCTTATCTACTCTTATAAATAAATGGGTAATAAATACTCATTTTGTATAGAAATTTTATTAGTAAATTTTAAAAAGAAATGCCAAGCCGAAAATCGTGAGTTCTTAAATAATATGTTTAATTTGCGGTGTCGGAATACTCACAAAAACTCATGAAACCAGTTGAACATATCTTTTGCAAATTGGTTATTAACCTTGGAAGCAAACTAAATAAAGTTGGCTTAATTATTTGACGAAAAAACTCGAATTCAACGATTGATTTGAACTCAAATTAAATAAGCTTTATTAAAGTTCGACAAATTTCGGGTTATAGTTCAATACTACTTAAGCCCCTTGCTTTCACAAGGCAAATGCATTGATGTTTTCTAATAATTTATGAAATTATGCTAAATGATTGTTACATTAGAATCCCCACAATAATAGAAAAAGGAGTTACAAACACTTTTTTTGAAAATAAGTTAAAAAAATGATTATCAAGCAGAATTTTTAGTCAATAAAAATTGAGAAAATAATACAATAAGAGCCACCAGAATGACATGAAAAATAAGAGAAGATTATTTCTTAATAAAGCCTAGAAAAATTCATCCCAATTTATTCCATGCACACTATATGAAAAAGAGAAGACACCACTCGTCTCGTATTAATACAAGCATGTTGACTACAGTTGCCGGCTAAGAAAGAAGCCATGCTACGCATGTTCACTGTCAATTCCTTTTTTCCACAAAGAATTTTCCAACAATTTGTCCATATTATTTACGGATTATATCGTTCATAACCATTTCTAACAAAGCCTTTAAAATTCTGTGTTGTTGCACTACTTCGTTTCTTCCTTATATGTTAGAACTCTTGTGTTTGAACAAGCTATTGTCTGTGACTATTGAGTTATGGCAATGGAGCTTTCTGAACTGTACAGAGCAGTTAGCCAGCGGAGTACAAGGGAGGATGTGTTCTCCAAATCCTCCCGCGAAGAAGACGATGAAGAAGCTCTAATGTGGGCAGCTCTAGAAAAACTCCCAACGTATAATAGAGTGAGAAAAGGAATCATACTAAGTGAATTGGGTGAGCACCAAGAAGTTGATATTGGCAGTCTTGGGTTTCAAGAGAAGAAGAGATTAGTGAATAGGCTGGTTGGAGTAGCAGAGGAGGACAATGAGAAGTTCCTTCTTAAACTTAAGAAGCGCATGGACAGGTTGGCTTTTGCATCTTGCTTTTCATATATATCAAATCAAACTTTGACCATGGGACAACTCCATCTTATTTTAGTGTTTGCTTGTTCTGTTTTTAGAGTTGGGATCGAAGTCCCCACCATTGAAGTCCGGTTTCAGAATCTGAACGTGAATGCAAAAGCCCATGTTGGAAGCAGGGCCTTGCCTACGATTGCCAACTTTTGTTTCAATATAGTTGAGGTAATTATCCAGTGGAAGAAAATGAATATACCTATCGGCTTGTGAAGAAGAAATGATACATATATATTGCTTTTGTTTTTGAAGGGTTTCCTGAACACTCTACACATTCTACCAAGTCGGAAAAACCAATATCAATCCTTAATAATGTTAGTGGAATCATAAGGCCATGCAGGTACAAGAAAAAGTTCTACTAGTAATGTTTCATGTTAATGTTAAGTAATGGTTTTTCTGAATTAGCTTCTTAGCACTCATGCAGAATGACCCTGCTGCTAGGCCCTCCTGGTTCTGGAAAGACCACCTTGCTCTTAGCTTTAGCAGGAAAGCTTGATTCAGAGCTAAAGGTTTAGAGATATTTATCATGATGTTTAGACCGGTTTTATCTTCATTATGGTTCATTCCAGAAGCTAAGATACTGATCAAATGTTATTTCAGATGTTAGGAGAAGTCACTTACAATGGCCATGAAATGAGAGAGTTTGTGCCAAAGAGGACCTCTGCTTATGTTAGCCAGCATGATCTTCACATTGGGGAAATGACTGTGAGAGAGACATTGGCCTTTTCGGCTCGCTGCCAAGGAGTTGGAACTCGTTATGGTATCACAAATTAGTGTTCTTCCACTGCTTACCAACTAAAAATGCAATTTAAATTACTTGATCAAAAGATGAACTGGCTGACTAATTTGGTTTCTAATCACATGTATTCAGAAATGTTAACCGAGCTGGTTAGAAGAGAAAAGGAGGCTAAAATTAAACCAGATCCCGACATTGATATGTACATGAAGGTAAAAAAGAAAATTCAAATAAGAATCATTCATCATGTATGAACAAGAAAGAATGTCTAAAGAACTTGCTTGCACAGGCCTCATCATTGGGAGGGCAAAAGGAAAACCTGGTTACTGATTACATATTAAAGGTAGTAATCTACGAAAGTCCAATATTACAAGAGAAGGGATGATTTCTGCTGCACCTTTTAACTCTTGCTCTTGCAGATTTTGGGATTGGAGATTTGTGCTGATACCTTAGTAGGGGATGCGATGATCAGAGGCATTTCTGGAGGACAGAAAAAACGCGTAACAACAGGTTTTAAAAAAACTGTTCAATTATTTCCTTGATGAGCATTCCTGTATCTGAAAAAGAAATGTACAGGTGAAATGCTGGTAGGACCTCAAAAGGCTTTATTCATGGACGAGATATCAACCGGTCTGGACAGTTCAACAACGTATCAGATCATCAAGTCTCTCAGACAATCGGTTCATATTCTTGGAGGGACTGCCTTAATTGCTCTGCTTCAACCTGCACCAGAAACATACGACCTCTTCGACGGCATCATTCTGCTATCAGATGGATACATAGTCTACCAAGGACCCCGAGAGAACGTTCTTGAGTTCTTCGAATCAATGGGCTTCAAGTGCCCAGAGAGAAAAGGTGTCGCAGATTTCCTCCAGGAAGTATGCCATCTTAATTGACTCAAGCAATGTTATCTTAACCATGAATTGTTATGAATGAATTGCTACCTGGTTTTGAACAAATTTGTAGGTGACATCAATGAAAGATCAGCAGCAGTATTGGGCTCGCAGAGACCAGCGGTATCGTTTTGTTCCGGTGAAGGAGTTTGCCGACGCTTTTCGAAGCTTCCATGTTGGCCGACAGATTGAAGCAGAGCTAGGCACCCCATTCGACAAATCCAAGAGCCACCCTGCTGCATTAACAACTACCCACTACGGGATTAGCAGGAAAGAGTTGTTGAAAGCTTGCTTTTCGCGAGAATGGTTGCTGATGAAGAGGAACTCATTTGTGTACATCTTCAAAATGTTTCAAGTGAGTGTTTATTGTCACAATTTTTGACACCATTTCTGCCGCAACACTGGTTTGATGGTTCTTGATTTTTCCAGCTAACTGTGCTAGCGTTTATCGCAATGACGGTCTTCTTCCGGACTGAGATGCACCGGCGAACAGTGGAGGACGGTGGGATTTACTTCGGTGCACTGTTCTTTGGGCTTCTGAACCTGTTGTTTAACGGCTTTGCCGAGCTTGCCATGACCATAGCAAAGCTTCCTGTGTTCTACAAACAAAGGGATCTGCTCTTCTATCCACCATGGGCCTATGCTTTGCCAACATGGGTGCTCCAGATTCCCATCTCTTTTGCGGAAGTTGCTATCTGGATTGCCATGACCTATTATGTGATTGGTTTTGATCCAAATGCTGGAAGGTCACCTCAATCAATCCTTACGTTCTTCAGAAAACATTGCTAGCTAGCTTTTTGCTAACAATTGAGTTCCATTCCAACTGCAGAATGTTCAAGCAATACTTTATATTGGTATTGATTAGCCAAATGGCCTCAGGAATGTTTCGGTTGATAGGTGCACTGGGCAGGAACATGATTGTAGCAGACACATTTGGTGCATTTGCTCAGCTCGCAATCATGGCTCTAGGAGGCTTTCTATTATCACGAGGTACAAAAATATTCTTCTTCCAAGCTACCAATTAAGCAAAGTGGAAGCTACATGAGAACTGAAAAGCCCCGTTAACATTTGGTTGCAGTGGATGTGAAGAAATGGTGGAAATGGGGCTACTGGGCATCACCTTTGATGTATGCCCAGAACGCTATTGCTGTGAATGAATTCCTCGGCCATAGTTGGGATCGGGTAAAAATAGTACACTTCTATTTCAGATATTGAATGATTGCAGTTCCTACAAATCCATGATATGATTTTGCTTGTCTTCATAGATCATCAATTCAACGACGTTAGGGGTACAAATATTGGAATCCAGAGGGATATTTCCTCATGCATACTGGTACTGGATTGGTGTAGGAGCACTTCTTGGATACACACTTCTTTTCAATCTTCTTTTCGCTTGGGCACTTGACTACCTTAATCGTAAGTTGCTATAATTATTCATCAATCATCATCACCAACACTTCTATCAAATCAACCAATTGATCAAATTGTTGAAACAAAACCCATGAAAAAATAATTAGTGAGAGTAGTAGTACTGTTTTCAATCAAAAGCTAAATTAGGAGCTTTGCAGCTCTTGGGAAGCCTCAAGCTGTTCTGTCCGAGGAATCATTAATGGAGAAGCAGATCAACCAAACTGGAGAAGCCAATGGGATGCTGCTATCAAACCGAGAACAAAAATTCAATAGACAAAGCAATGAGTTGCAGGCTATGGGAGGAAAGAAAGGCATGGTTCTTCCATTTTTGCCTCTATCCATCACATTCGATAATATCAGATATTCAGTTGATATGCCAAAGGTAAAACTGCACAAACAGTTAGAAACAGCACTTGTTTTATTGATCATATCATGAAACAAGATTAATATATATACTCAAAGAGTTTGAACTGCAGGAAATGAAAGCTCAAGGTGTAATGGAAGACAAATTGGTGTTGCTCAAGGGTGTGAGTGGAGCATTTAGACCTGGAGTTCTTACAGCATTGATGGGAGTAAGTGGAGCTGGGAAAACCACTCTAATGGATGTTCTATCAGGAAGAAAAACAGGGGTACATTGAAGGAACCATCTCCATATCTGGGTACCCAAAAAGACAGGAAACTTTCGCTCGTGTATCTGGTTACTGTGAACAGAATGATATCCATTCCCCTAATGTTACTGTCTATGAATCTCTTGTGTACTCAGCTTGGCTTCGATTGCCACCAGAAGTTGACTCTTCCACTAGAAAGGTTTGTTCTACAAAGTTGGAGCTCAATCAATCTTAATACGTGTTCTAACTACTGATTGTATACAAATGCAGATGTTTATAGAGGAGGTTATGGAGCTGGTAGAGCTGGCGTCTTTGAGGGACGCCCTTGTTGGATTGCCTGGGGTTGATGGTCTCTCCACTGAGCAGAGAAAGAGGCTAACAATTGCTGTTGAGCTTGTAGCAAACCCTTCTATCATCTTCTTGGATGAACCCACCTCAGGGTTAGACGCCAGAGCTGCTGCAATTGTGATGAGAACAGTGAGGAACACTGTGGATACCGGAAGAACTGTTGTGTGCACAATTCACCAGCCTAGCATCGATATCTTTGAGGCCTTTGATGAGGTTAGCTTTGCTAAGTGGTTCCTAATGAGGTTGAGTTGTTTGTTAACCGAGATTTTTTTCTTGTTTAGCTGTTCCTTCTGAAAAGAGGTGGTGAAGAGATTTACGTTGGCCCCTTGGGCCGCAATTCTTGCCATATGATCGAGTACTTTGAGGTCAGATTTTAACAAATAAAGAGGTTGTTCTTCATCAATTCTTACAAAACTTGGTAATGATTAGCAAGATAATATTGACATGGCCAGGGAATCTCTGGAGTCAGTAAGATCAAAGATGGGTACAATCCTGCTACATGGATGCTCGAGGTGACCACCATTGCCCAAGAAGAGACGCTTGGGGTGAGCTTTGCTGATATCTATAAGAACTCAGAGCTATACCGGTGAGTAGGACTGTTCATCAACCTGCAAGTCTGAATTTTGTCCTAGTATGTAACGTACGCAATTCAATTCTCATATGTAAAGATGACAAATTTGTTGCAGCAACAACAAAGCTCTGATACGTGAACTAAGTGCAACTCCTCCTGGATCAAAAGACCTCTTCTTCCCCACCCAATACTCGCAATCCTTCATCACGCAGTGCATGGCTTGCTTCTGGAAGCAACGCATGTCTTACTGGAGGAACCCTTCCTACAATGCTGTTAGGATTATGTTCACCACCATCATAGCCTTGATGTTCGGCACAATTTTCTGGGGCCTCGGATCCAAGACGTAAAACTCTAGTTACCCATCTAATCGGTGTTGGATAGAGGACTAACATACTGCTCATAATTATTGCAGAGGAAAACAGCAAGATCTTTTCAATGCCATGGGATCAATGTACGCAGCTGTGATGTTCATCGGAATACAAAACTCTGCATCAGTGCAACCAGTGGTGGAGGTGGAACGGACTGTTTTTTACAGGGAGAGAGCCGCCGGCATGTACTCGGCATTGCCTTACGCTTTTGCCCAGGTTAATTACTATAACTAGCTCAACATGTCAGTCAAAATGGTGGAATCAGAGCAACTAATGCCTTATTTTCAATGTGTATGTGCTATGTATTCAAGGTGGCCATTGAAGTGCCATACATTCTATTCCAGACATTGATCTACGGCATCATAGTCTACGCCACAATTGGCTTCCACTGGACAGCGGCCAAGTTCTTGTGGTACATCTTCTTCATGTACTTCACTTTGCTCTACTTCACATACTATGGAATGATGGCTGTTGGCATGACTCCAAATCACGAGATTGCTGCCATAGTCTCTGCTGCATTCTACGCCATCTGGAACATCTTCTCCGGCTTTCTAATCCCGCGAACAGTAAGTTCCTAAGTAGTTCAAGATTTTTGTGCGTTTACACAGCCTAATTAAGCTCTGGTTTGCGCAGAGACTTCCGGTGTGGTGGAGGTGGTATTTCTGGGGGTGCCCCGTGGCATGGACTTTGTATGGGCTAATGGCATCCCAATTTGGAGATCTAGATGACCCCATGGAAAATGGGCAAACGGTGGCAGAGTTTGTGAAGGACTACTACGGCTACGAGCATGATTTTGTGGGAGTGCTTGCTGCCGGGATGATTGGGTTTACTCTGCTTTTTGCATTTGTTTTTGCCCTGTCTATCAAGGTTCTCAACTTCCAAAGAAGGTGATTGAGGTTGTGTTACACTCAATCTGGGAGTGGAAGGTCTATAGCCCAATATGATCACTGTAAGGGATTATGAGCCCATCTAGCAACGTCTTGTCTTGTTCTTGTTCTTCATGCTCCTTGCAATATATCTTGCTGCATGTAACACTCATTTCGTATCTAGGGGATTTGTGTCATGTTCATGAATTGATCTAAAGCCATCAAGCCAAAAAAAGCCATCATCTTTTTCTTTTTGCACTTATGGTTAAAGTTGAAAACCCAGAAAAATCCTCATCCCTCGAAGACAACGTAGCTGTCTCTTTTACTCCTCTCCCGGTAACTTTTGCCGCTGCCGCCTCTTGCATTCTTGCTTGACGTAAACAAAAGTATTAGGCTTAATGATTAATGATAACTAAATAATAATTCTGCCCTCAAAACATGCAAAGAAATCACGCCATTCAAGTTAAATTTAACATGTTTTGAACACATTGTAAGGACCCAAGAAATTGGCAAAAGCACATGCACAAACAATACAATATATACGTTGGGTGTCAACAAGTAGGTAAAGGGTCTGCATTCATGTGTGGATTATTAAGATTTTAGGACCTTAAATTAGACCTGGGTAGGGGTGTAAATGAGCCGAGCCGAGTCGAGCAGGGTTGTGTTTGAATTCGATATAATTTTTGGCAAGCATGTTTGAGCTTGTTTGAAAGCTTGACGAACTTTGATGTATCATGGGTCGAGCTAAACTTGTCTAAAATTTATAGTATTTGGGTTTGGTTTGTATTGGCTCGTTATGTTTTCGAGCCGAGCGAAGTGAATGCTTGTTCTTGACTCATGCTTCACTTATATAGGATTAAAATTTTCTTTCCAACACTATATAAGTTCAATGTAACCTCAATAGTATTGACCAACCGCGTCGAGCTAATATTTTTTTGAGTTTAAACACATCGAGCTCTTGTTTGAACACATCGAGCTCGAGTTTCAAGCCAAGCCAAGCTGAACACTCCTTGACTCAAACTTTGTTCGTTGTTCAACGAGTTATCTATTTCGAGCCGAGTATTTTTTCGAGCATAGCAAGTTCAAGCCGAATCCAAGCTCGAACGTGAAATGCTTGCGAACTAGCTTGGCTTGTTTGCACCCTTAGACCTGGGTCGACTACTTGCCAACCTCTACTACGAAGGATTAGCATTTTTGTTACATTTGTCCCACTTAGTTTGGATTGACTAGTATGAAATTGACATTAGCCATGACTAGTCGCATTTTGTAGCAGGCTAGGGAAGGTGACTGTATAATCAATGGCATACGTTTTCGTTTGATGGGAAAAATGGGAAAGTGAAGAAGTTAGATGAAAAATTGATTGCTCGGCTAATCGGTTATCAGTTGAAATTAATTATTCGGCCAATTTTAATTAGCTCGGTGAAATAAGAGGTGGGTTTCGTGCATATTAGAATGTGATTACCTTCTTGTATTTGTAGCTATATGCCGTCTTAATCTCATAATCTTGGGCATGCATGCAAAAGAATTAATGCGGCAAATCGCCGTATTACAGGCCGTCAACAAATTCAACCATTCATCAAATAGTAAACTTTTTATTATAATCCAATGATAAAAATTTTAAATTTGTGTCACGAGATTCTTGGTAGCATGGTTGCATGAATCGGAATCGGTTTTCCCGGGAATCGGAATCGGAATCGGAATCGGTCTGAATCGGTCCAAATCGGTCATATACAAAAATTTGCCAACTCATCATATTAATCAATTAGCACATTATATTAATCAATCCGCACAAAATTTTAATTTGGATATCACAATTTGCACATCATATTAATCAATTAGCACATCATATTAATCAATTAACACATCATATTAATCAATTCGCACATCACAACATTCAATTTCAATAAAAAATCTACATTTACCCAAATTTTCATTCGGTCGCCGATTCCACCCGAACTACTCGCGTTTGCGCTCCATGGCACACTCCGCAGTGCTGTCGGCCGGCCACCTGTCGGAGGCAGAGTTGCGAGGGCGGTAGCGTGGTCAGAAGGTCGGGCGGTTACTCGCGTTTGCACTCCACGGCACTGTCGGACGGCCGAAGCGCGGCGGAGGGCGGCCGCCAATTCCACCCGAACTCGTCGCCTTTGCACTCCACAGCAGGTTGGGTGGAGCTGAGGTCGGCCGGCGGAAGCGCGGCGGAGCTGAGGTCGGACGGCGGAAGCGTGGCAGAGGGCGGCCGCCAATTCCACCCGAAGTCGTCGCCTTTGCACTGCACAGCACGTCAGACAGAGCGAAGGTCGGACGGCAGTGGCGTGGTCGGAAGGTTGGGCGGAGGTGAGGTCGGACGGTGGAAGCGCGGCGGAGGGCGGCACAGGAGCGACGGCGGAAGCGCCGATTTTAGGTTTTTAAATCCAAATTACCATTTTACCCATGCTTAAATAATTTAATAAAATCATACATAGGGTATTTTAGTAATTTACTAAAAAACTGATTCCGATTCCGAGTTAAATCAGCTTGGAATCGGGCGAACTCGGTCGATTCAGAGGCCGATTCTGCTCTGAAATCGGATCGGCGCGACGCCACTCCGATTTAAATCGGTCGATTCCACTCGAAATCGGCCAATTCGTGCAACCCGGCTTGGTAGCCATAGCATCATTATTCAATCCAAACAAAAGGTAGCATCCGCACATGTGGCCTCCTACATAGTGGATAGTTGTTTAATCAACTATAAACCACCAATAATATAAATCATCAATCAATAAATAAATCAACCAATCAATTAATCAATCATGTTCGATCAATCATCAATCTTTATATATAGTAAAAGAAGGATTTTTACAAATGTTACTTTTAACAAATAGCCAAATTTGATTGGTGATGATTATAATAAATGGTTAGTTGTGACATGTGTTTGACACTTTACACACAGGTTCAAAAAATTAAAAAAATGGTTTTATTTTCTCACTCATTGAGGGCTTATGCGATACAAATACTAAAGTTCGGGGTTACACTAAGGTGCACTTGTCACTAAAACATATTTTAACACCTAGATTCTAGTTCACTTAAGAAACAAATCAGAATTAGTACGATCGAGTCGAGTTGAGTTATATCTAAATCAATTAATTTGTAAGACTCTGAACGATAAAATGGACCGAACCCCTCTTGAGGTCTTGAGAATGGAAGACATTACTAATTATACATAAAAAACGCATCAAACATAGATAAAAACACGAAAGAAAACAATGATGTGTATTATAAAAGTGTGTAGCATTTATCTATCCTTCAACCAAAGCTGATCCAATACACAGGACTATAAGGAACAATAACTAGTACAAACTAGCAAGTGGAAAGTGATCTTCACAAGGAAAAAAAATTGTATATATTCTCCATGAGAACACTCAAGGAAATTTACTAAGGAGCCATCAAGCTACAGACTCAATAACATCCCAAACTATATTGATGTTGTGCTACTCTCAGCAAATGCCTCTCTCGATAATAACTGATCCCACTGTCGGGAAAAAACATGTAACTTAAGCCCTCTCTAAAACTCTATATAACTCCTTGCCAAGAGCACAATGCCTAAGTACTCTCAAACATTCGCCTTTAATACCCTTTCATACCTAAAGTTTAGACATACATTTTACACAACAGTATCCGTTTACTTCACGCCTCTATGAGTGTAAGGAAGCTCAAGGCATAGAGATGTCAGGATCTTTCGCGAACAGAACAACCCCTCACTAATCTAGATCCTGATCTGCCCTATATATGCGCGCCCTCACGGTATATGCGAGATACACCAACTCTCGGTTCATTAAAAACTCGATAAAAACTATATATAGGACTAGAAAAGGAATCATATAAGTAGGCCTAAAGAGAACATGAGGTGAGGCTAAGTTCAAAAATAACACGAGGGATTTTATCCTCTAAGGTTATTAATCACGAAAGTAAAATACATCTAAATGATCCGTGTTAAGTGAGGTCCAATAAAATAGCACTTAACACGTCTTATGATCTGAAAATCAAATCCATAGTAGAGTAAGCGATAAATCTGAGAAGAGTTCTAATGGATTTGTGGTCCAAGTTGCACGCATTAGGGCACATCTACAATGAGCTTGGACTCCGAAAAGTACATCGAAACCCACTACTAAGTAAAAGACTGATAACTCTAAATGATGCATGATCATGATGTGTGCTCACATCAATAATAACATCTCAAACCACAGGCAATGTAAAACAGACTTACAAATAAATACTCGACATGCAAATCGAGGCATAATAAAGACAAATGGTTAATAAACAAATAATAAATAAATAAATAAATTCATGGATAAATAGATAAATAATAAATAGATGAGAATAAATAATACACTAATCATAAAATAGTAATGTAAATATACTTATAAGTACGCGATTAAACACGAGTAATAATAACATATACACAAGTAAGTAAATAAAATAAATAAATAAATAATTCAATGAATAAATAAATTAATAAATAGCTAATAGCAATTAGTTATCAATAATAACAATATAATTAGCAAGCATATGAACAAACAACTAAACGCAAGTAAATAATAAATAAATAGCTAATAGCAATTAGTCATCAATAATAACAACATAATTAGCAAACATATGAACATACAACTAAACACGAGTAAGTAATAAATAAATAAATAATAATTAGATAATTAAATGAATAAATAAATTAATAGTAAATATCAATTAATCATGAATGATAGCACTATAGCTATCAAATACATGAATGTATAATTAAACACAAACATATAATAACAAGCACGTGAGTGAATAATTAATTAATTAATTAAAGTTTGACAAACATGAATAAGATTAATATTAATAAGTAGATATATCACCAATAATAATAAATAATCATATAATCATGCATCATAATTGACAAATATATAAATAACAAGAAATAATAATAAATAAATGAATAAAATAAATAAATAAATAATATATAAAAATAATCATAATATCATGATAAGCCAAATAATGTGAATATGCATCTAAACTAGCCTAGGGAGTCTCAAATTACCAAAAATGGTAAAAAAATTGACGAAAACGATTCAAAAAAGAGACTAGTCAATTGGGCTGAATCGGGTTGATTGGGCACAATCGGACCGAGTTGGGCTGAGTGAACTCAGTCCGGTTTAACTAAATTGGTGGGCTGGGTTGGCTCGGCGGACACGAGCATGGACACGGTCATGTCTAAGGGTAGGAGGACACGGTTTGGACTCGAACTTTCCAGCGGACATGAAAAGCCTCGAGCGGGTAAACAGGCAAAAATTGCAACAACGGAGAGCCAAGCGTTGGTGTCGTTCCTGATCGATGGCCTAGATGATGAGGAACATGGTGGTGGTGGCAATCGACAAGGTCAAGCCACCGGCTAGGTGAAAAACGGTAGAGAAATAGGGAAATCACCATCGGGTTGGCATCATCACCCACAATGATTACGGCCACAGCGAAGGTTGGGGGTGGTGTAAAAA
Source organism: Piper betle (assembly GCA_033002965.1). Lineage (NCBI taxonomy): Eukaryota > Viridiplantae > Streptophyta > Magnoliopsida > Piperales > Piperaceae > Piper > Piper betle. Next base: position 60,579 of record JAURVB010004490.1, read on the forward strand.
TGTTAGCCTTGGAGAGGGGAATCGATTTGGGTGGTCGGCCTCGCCGGAGGAGGCTCTTTGGCATTGGAAAACTTCCCAAAAGGCAGCGGTAGCGGTGGAAACCGACTGAAAAAGTGTCGTCGCCGGTGGCATCGGAGCTAGTGGAGGGTCTCGGTCGATATCTTGCCGTGAGGCGATCACAATTGTACTGACTTGGTGGTTAGAGGATGGCCGGAGACTTGATGGCAGCGAGCCATAGTGGCAGCAGTGCTAGGGTGGAAAATCCTCCAAAAATGTGGGTAAAATACCAAGAAAATGAGAGGGTCAATGCTAGGGCTGATGTTGAGAGTCCAGTTCTTGCCACATGGCACAATCTGAACTCCCGACAACTCATGGGCCTAATGGGGTCCACCTAGGGTATAAATAAATAAATAAATAAATAAATATATATATATATATATATATATATATATATATGTATAGTCTCAACCTGAACTCAATCGGACGAAGATCTGAGACTCAAATCAAACTAGGCCCATAAAGGCAATCCGGTAATCCAAAATACCTGAGATGCTTATAAAAGAAATATCCTAAAAAGCTCAAACGGATACTAAACACTGCAAAGGCCTAGATATAGCTCTAAAACCCTCGACTAACTCAAGCAAAAAAAGTTTGTACAACTCGTGTATACAATGATTACTTATGCTTTACTATAACATAACTGAAGCTATTATCTATATATCGAGCATACTTAGCCTTCATAACATGGTCAGATGGTCATCTGGGCTCACACTCATAATCTGAAAGCTGGTATGGTGTGAACCGACCCAAGACTGGCCCGAACAAGGCAAAGCAATAAGCAGTTAAGACTGGCCGAACTGGGGGGGTTACACATATCAAAATTAAATTAGCTAATATGTGAAAAATTTGTAAAGAAAATGATAATGGTTCAACTTTTCATTGATAAATAGTTTGAGGTACAAAAGTTTATAAAGAAACTTTCAAATAAAAAATTTTTTCTTTCACTACCATTGCGAAGTGTTATTACTTAAAGGAGTATTTGTTACTTATAATGCACATAGTGTCTACAAACTCGGTCTAAATACTTTCTTTATTAAATATAGACTTGACCAATATTCAAATAAGCACAAAAAAATTGTTTGATTAACTGGTGCTAGTCGAGTCAAAGTTGAACTTACTAATTGAGTCAAGAGCCTTGAATCAGCGATTCAACTCAACAAGGCAAAGCAAGTCTACAACTCAAATGGGCCAAGTGAACGAGTCAGCTGAACTAAGTCAGGCAAACATATTGACTCAACCAGACTAGCAAGTGGGCGAGTGCATGGACTAAACTAGACTAGGCTAGCAAGTGGGGGTTAAACCGAGCCAGCGAGTGCATGAACTCAACCAGATTAGGATAGCCTCTTGGCTTAACAAGCCTAAAAATACACCGTTAAGAGATTTTATTTAAGTTTTTTCCGAAATTTTACTAATTTTTTGCCAGACCTCTTGGAGAGCCTTTAGTATGTGAGTGAAAAATGAAAATGAGAGGCTAATTACTAGAAATGTCCAAGAATATTCTCTTATACTTGACATCTTTATGTGTAAATCCAACTATTAAGAAGATTTTCAGTTATCTTTGAGATTTTATTTTGATTTTATCTAAAATTTATTAAAACATCTCAAATAAATCTTGTTGGTTGTGTCTAATAGCAAATCTTTAAATAATTGGAATTATCCAAAATTGCTCCAACGTCATACCACCCCCATATTTTCAATTTTGCCAATTGTAAGGCTTTATTTCTCCAAGTTTGACTAATATGGATTATCTCTTCATAGCTCTACAATTTTCAAAATAACTATCATAGTTCATTCCTTCATAAATCATAAATTGAATATTTATTTGATTTAATTGATTATATTTGTCTTGATACCGTTTTTACGTTGAATTGTAATTGTACAATAAACTCGTTGAAAATTAATTATAAATCTTATTATGATATTTTATAATGTCTATAGGATAAAATCTAATCTTTAAGAATTTTTTTAAATCCTATAAATTTATAATGTAATTTTTGGAAGTATTTAATTAAATAAATTAAAAACATGATAAAGATGAAAAAATAATCTTTAGATTTTATAAAATCTTATTAATATTATTTAGAAAACTTCAACTTCGGGTTAGGGATTTACTTGCTTATTACTTTATCCAGTTTTGAATTAGTTCGAGTCACTTCAGCTTTCAGACCATAATATGGGGCTCAGATGACCGTATAAATATATTATGGAGGTTGTATATAGCCGATGAATTAATGATAATTTTAATTATGATATAGCAAAGCATGAGTTATCCACCTATACTTAAGGTATACAGTTTCTTACTTGTAGTAAGGTCTGAGTTTTTTGGTTAAATTTAAGTTATTACAGCGTTTAGTATCCATTGGGCTTTTAGGGTATCTTTTTTATATATATCATAGGGATTTTAGAATACCGAATTGCCCATATGAGCTTAATTTAATTTAAGTATATCGATTGAATTCAAGGTTTCTATACCCATTTTTGTCCCTAAAATCAGTTAGGCGTCCAGTCAAATCTTGGCACCCGGACGAAAGTTTTATTCCAAAACTAAAAGCAACCGACTTTTGGGACTGTTACTTGTCGGTTCTTCTTTGTGATATATTTGTTGACACAATGTCTTTGGTTTGCAAGAGTAGACAAAAAGATCTTTTTAATGCTGTAGGATTCATGCACTGCTGTTCTATTCACTGGAATACAAAATGCTGGGTCAGTGCAGCCATTGGTGTCCGTTGAAAGAACTGTGCTCTACAGAGCGAAAGCAGCAGGAATGTATTCTCCTTTTGCCTTATGCATTCGCTCAGGTCAGTCTCCTTTCTAATAAGGCCAATATTTTTTCTACCCACCTATGTTCTAGGCATTTGTTTAACGACAATAATGTTGTAGATCATAAATTAAGTTTAAGAATCCTCTTTTTTTTTCTTGTGTTGGTTGCAATTGAGATCCACTACATTTTGGCTCTGACGTTTCTGCATTGAATCATAGTCTATGTCATGATTGGTTTTGAATGGACGGCAGCTCAATTTTTCTGGTATATCTTCTTCATGTTCTTCAGCTTGCTCTACTTCACATACTATGGAATGATGGCTGTGGGATTGACGCCAAACCAAGATGTTGCCGCCATTGTATCTGCTGCATTTTATGCTGTATCGAACCTGTTTGATGGCTTCTTGATTCCTCAACCTGTAAGTTTGAAATTTTTGGCCTTCCAACTCAATGTGCTGCGTTTCGTTCGTGATTTTTTTTTCATAAAGCACCATTTCTGGTCTGGATTCTTTGCAGAGAATTCAGATTTGGTGGAGATGGCACTACCGGGCTTGCTCCGTTGCTTGGAAACTGGATGGTTTGATTGCTTCCCAGTTTGCAGGTATCAGACAATAGAGTGAGGGAATTTGTCGACGATTACTTTGGTATCAGACATGACTTCTTGGGTCACGTCGCGATTGCTGTCATTGGTTTCGCCGTCCTATTTGCTTTCATCTTTGCATTCGCAATCAGGATGCTCAACTTCCGGAGAAGATGAACAGCTTGCAAGGCTTCAGTTTTCCCTGAGAAGACATGGTTGTCTGCTCCATTTGAAAAGCTAACATTGTCGGAAGTTGTCAATGTGTACTTCCTTACTTAGATTTAGCTTTTGGAAACGAATGAACGTAAATTATCTCTACTTCGTCGCCTATGATGCCCAACGGCGCTTTTGTCATCAATCAAGAGGTTTTAAGTTTTTATCCTCAACCCATATGTTTTGGATATGTTCGAAACCAGTAGAGTTGTGCGTATGCGACAAATTCTTTCTTTGTCGACCCGACTCTAAATTTTGTATTCAAAGAGTATAAATGAGCATTCTCCAAATTCATCTCAATCAACCAGCCGCTTCCTCCGGCCGTTCACCGCCGGCGGCCACCGCCTGGCCGACCTCCTCCATCCTCCTCACCACCTCCTCCATGTCCGGTCGATCGTCAGCAGCCTTGGCCACGCACGCCATAGCCAACTGCAGCAGCTCCATCATCTCCTCCTTCTCCCCATCCCTCCTCCGACCCTGCACCATCTCCTCATCAAACACGTCCTCCGTCCACGCCTCCTTCACCACCGACCCCACCCACTCCGGCAGGTAAGCCCCTCGCCGGCTGACGTCGCCGCCCTCCCGGTTATCAACTCCAACAGCACCACCCCAAAGCTATAAACGTCCGACTTCAACGTCACCTTCGATTCCGGCGGCCAGTAGCCGGCGCCGGCCCTGTTCGCCTGGGCGGCGGGGGGAGGATTCCGCTGAGGCCGTAGTCGGAGACGCCGGCGGCAAAGGTGGAGTGTAGTAGCACGTTGGAGGCCTTGATGTTGCCGTGGGGGATCCTTGCCACGGCGTGGAGGTGAGCTATTCCCCGTCCAGCCGCCATGGCTATCCTCATCCTGCTGTCCCAATCGAGCTTAGCCCGATCGCCGCCTTTGCTCCCTGCACCATCCAATCAATCATTAAAACAAAACCGAGATTCATCGGTAGAACAGAACAACTGTAGGAGAATTCTTGGAATGTTTGATTACCATGTAGGAGAGCAGACAAGCTACCATCTGAGTAGTAGTCGGAGACGATGAGCTTCTCGTCATTGGAGAAGTAGAAAGCTCGAATCGCGACTACATTGTCATGTCTTATCTTCCCCAACATCTCCATCTGAGTGGTGAACTCTCTCTTCCCGAGGGCGACCTCCCGGAGCCGCTTCACGGCCACCACCGTCTCGTCCTCCAGCACCGCCCGGTACGTCGTACCCGTGCTCCCCTTCCCCAGCACCTCCGCCGACGCCCTCAACATGTCCTCGAGGTCGAAGGTGCGGGCGCCGCCGTCGACGAACACCAGCTTGGTGTCGCCGCCGTTGATCCTCTGCTCCCCGCTCGCCATCCCGGACGAGCCCGCGTCCTCCTTCGCCGTCGCCGTCGTTCTCTCCGCAGCGATGGAGATGTCGCCGACTTCAGCATTCGGCTGCCGGCGGCGACGTCGGATGAGACAGCAAAGCACGGCAAGGAGGAAGAGCAGGAGGAGGGTACCGCCGGCGGCGACCGATATTACGATGATGGCGGTTCGGGAGTGCTTGATGGCAGTCTCCGGAGTTGGAGAAGACGGCGGTGGCCGTTTGGGTTGTGGCGGCCTCGGCGATCTGCATGGAGAGAGGGGACGGCCGCAGAGCTGTACGTTGCCAGAGAAGGACGACGCCGGGAACCGCCGCAGAACCGCCGGGATCGCGCCGGTAAGGTTGTTGTTCGAGACGTCGAAGCTGGTTAGTGATCCAATGCTAATGTTCGGTAGGACGCCATTGAAGCGGTTGTTCTCTAAGAACAGCCCGGTGAGGCTAGTAAGGTTGTTAATGGCGGCCGGCACCTCCCCCACGAAGCCGTTGGAAGACAGGTCTAGCCGAGTCAGGCGAACCAGTCTGGCGAGCTGGCGGGGGAACTCCCCGAGAATGTGTTATTCTGAAGGTAGAGGCTGTGTAAGGAGGTGAGGTTGGCGAAGTCGGGAGGGAGGCCGCCGGAGAGGCGGTTGGAGCGGAGGCTAAGGATGCGAAGTCCGGCGAGGCGACCAATGGTGGATGGTGGGATAGCGCCGACAAGGCCCGCGGCGGGGAGACGGAGGGAGACGATGTGGGTACTGTTGAGGTCGCATTGGACGCCGACCCAGTTGCATGGGGAGGCGGTGAAGTTCCAGACCAGGCGCTTGGAGAGGGGGACGTTGTTGATGAAGGTGAGCAAGGCCTGCTTCTCCTCGAGAGGTGGTTCAGAGCTAGCTAACGTAAAACAGAGAAGAATCTGAACAAGAAGAAGAGGAGGAAGACGGTCGAAGAACAGAGAAGAAGACGCCATTGATGAGTTTGAAGATGGTGGAGGAGCCGGTTAGCGTTGCAATTGTGGAGAAGACGAAGCGTTCTTGGTAGAAGCCATGCAAAATAATAAGAAATCTGGCTCAAATGGAAATGATTATATATGGTATTATTCTTCTATGTTATTGTTTTTGGTACATTTTTTTCATATCTAACCTTTTTTTGTATTTAATCTTGTGTAACACTATTCACCATTCATGGATAGCAGGCTGATCATAGAATATAAGGAGAGATGAGGCGAAGATGATTAGCTGTAGATGACCAGATTACAGAGAGCTAATTAAGCCGGCATTGGATTGGATTGGAGGAGGGAGTTCGATTGTGCCATATGCAGGAAGATAACCCTGCTTGGTTTGGTTGTACTTAGCTGTTTGAAACGACGCTTAATCACCGTCATCGAATTTTAATTATACTAAACTGCCCATACCCCATTTTTGTGTTGTTTAATAGCTTATATTAAGGACACGAATGTTAATGTTTTAATTAACTATGGGATGGTTTAATCTTGGCGTTAATGGCACATATATGGTGATATACTCTACGTTCATAGTGAATTATTAATGGGTATTTTAGTACCGTAAATAGAGAGGATCCAATCAAGAACCTGTGTATAAGGCAAGTAATATAGTATACACATACAAGTATAAAAAAAATTTACAGGATATGTGCAGAATACCTTCTTAACAATGACAATAATGTTGACCTCGTCTGGATGTTTGCCTTCTCCACTCAATTGAAAAGCAGTTCATAATTAGACGGTACCTTGATTGTTTAATTAATTATGTGGACTTGAAGATATAAAAAATTTAGATTTCAGCTGTTAATGAGTGTATTCTTGTGAAGTGATCAAGATTTGAGAATGGCTTTACATATAAAAAAATCGTCCCTCGTGTAGCATGCATTTCACTCAACAGAGACTGAGCTCTCTGTTCGCCGGTGAGTAGCTAAAATTCCTAAACCCGTCACTCTTTTAGTTTTCAAAACATGAAATCGTCTGTCACACTTCATTGTTAGCCATTCGTGCAAGGTAAGTATCAATAATCCATTCATGAAGAGAAAACCGTCAACTGCACAATAACAAAGAATTCTGTAATCTGTAACCTTTTTCATCAACAATGTTCCATGTTAGTGAAGCTTATGGTCAGACTTCCAATGGGGCGGTTAGACTAAGGATAGAGGAACGGATGTAACCAGACCAAGAATCATCTTTATGATGGTTTATCTGATCTTACTACCTTTCTCTACCATATCATAGAAGAGCTGGTAGAAATAGCTACTTTGCAGATGTAATGAACTTGTCATGATCTGTTGGTCTACTTCAAGCTTAGTCAAAAATATTTTATTTACTTCAAATCCTCCAACTATCTCAATTATAATCCATCTTTATGCTAGGAAGACAAATGAACCAGCTTACATACTAGATGCAAGGCAAGCAATAAAAAAAAGCTTTATTGTAACATTAAAAAAACTGGGTAGCAAGAAAACTTCCCAGAAGTATTCAAAACCATCAACATTCAAGACTTTCCTCCACTATGGCTTCTGCCATGTTGAAACAGAGATCAAACTTAGAACTCAATTAAAATGGTAAATAAAAAGTAGCCGCATATGTTACACTTAAAAGAGATGCAAGCATCTCAGATCTCAAGCTAAAGAAAAAGTGTTTCAGGCGTCTACCGGCAAAAAAAATGATCAGAGTGCAATTAAATGCACAAAATAGAGGGCAGTTCAAAACCTCATTTCAGCTTCCCAAGCTGTCCAAGAAGCTCTTCAACTCTTTCAAGCCTTCAGCCGAAATACTGCGTTGAACACGCGGTCTTGGAGCCACCAGATTTGGTGGAGGCTTTGAGTGAAAGCACACAACAACAACAGACAAGTTATCACCGCTGTCCCTCTTCATAGCTTCATTGATCAAGTCTTTACAACACGTCAAAGGATCGTTGTGTACTTGCAGACTCCTCCGAGCAAAATCAACAGCATTTTGGCTCCTGAAAACATCCCAAATCCCATCACATCCCATGATCAGAAACTCATCTTCCTCAGTCAACCACGTTTTCATCAATTCAGGCTCTGCACTAAGTGGGCCCCCGTCTTGACACTTCATCCCTTCCATATGCCAGTCTCCAAGAGCCCGAGCCACATTTAGCTGCCCGTTGAGGTACCCATCATAGACGTATCCGCCTGAGGCTTCGATGCGTATTTTTTCTTCAGCACAAACAGGTTTGTGATCTCTTGACATCTCAATTGACTTGCCACGGCGGGAAAGGACTGCCCTGCAATCACCAGCATTTGCTACCAGCAACAACCTGCCATCATAATGAACTCTCATAGGTCCATAACCTTAACAGAATTTTAAAAGCTCATTCAGCTAAAACGTCATATGCCCCCATGGAAAACAAGTCAATGACTGTCAATAATGACTTAATTAAACCCTTGAGCTTATTTCCTACAAAATGACGAAAGTACATGACATGAGGAATAAACCAGACCTTCCCATTACAAGAGCAGCAAGAGCAGTAGTGCCAGAAGCAAGATTAGCATCAGCAGAGCAAGCTTCTGCAAAGGCAATGTCTGTCTGCAGAAAAGCAGAAGTAACAGCTCTGTCAATTTCTCTTGGAAAATCTTCATCTGCCAATATAAACCTTGGAAGATTATTACAAGCAAAATCGGCTGCATGTTTTCCTCCGTGCCCATCAAACACCTAATCATAACCATTCAAAGGCAAACAGTGTAAGCAACAAACGGCTTTTTAAATGGTGTATGAAGGCAATTGAAATTAAATTAACCAAAGGTTAAAGTGGAAGGCAGCCCTATTTAAAGCAGAGCCATCATTGTTGTACAAGTCAATATGAGCAGTTCGTGACAAAAAAAAGTGTCCCACCGATAATAGAACATTTATGGAATCAAAGAGAAATTTGAAGACTACTTTAGAAGAATGAGGAATAGGAATACACATTTCCACAAATAAAAATACAAACCAATATTTTAGAATGCTATCCAAAAAAACATCATGAAGTCGAGAACTTACAGCATAAAATGCATTGGGGCCTTCAGTAAAACTCGAAATCCCATAGTCCAATGTAATGTTGTCAACACAAACATGAGTGTCCTCCATGCTCGGCCGAAACCCAATATCAGCCCAACCCCCAGAACGCACAATGGGAACAAAATCCGTCTGACATACTTCAGTGGTTCCATCAGCTCGAAAAGGGCCGCTGCTGCTCGCACTCACTCTAGTCTGCAGCAGTTGGCGATCGCATGTAAACAACTAAATATATTTGATGAGTCTCATCACACCCCATAAATCACGCAATCAAACAATTCCACAAACTAAAATGGCATTCAACTCTCACTGAATAGTCGATGCTATGCTTCAATCAACAAATAAAATCAATTGTTATCACCTCCTTGACAGTAATAAATACAAAACTATTTTCCTATATCTCAAGCAAGCATAATACCCAACTCTATCCAATAAACAGGGAACAATTCCCACAACATGACTAGCCACAACTAAAACAAACACACAAAAACCACATTACTAATAGCAAACAACACCATACATTACCAAATGGCCATGTCAAAGCAAACATTTTTTATCACACCCTATCAAATTATCAATACCCACAAGAAACAGCAACCGCAAAACAATTCAACCCAACAAAACAGCTCAAAACAGAAAAAAAAATCCAAACTTCCCAGGGAAAAACTACAGCGCATACAAGGGACTGGTGCCGAACGAGGGATCTTTTGCAGCTCCGGTACGCCTCGGCGACCGGATTGGGCGGCAGCCGCCCATTACTCGAGCAACTCCCACACTCCCCACCGCCACCGCCGCCATCGCCTTGGCTTTCCTCCATCTCGCTACATCCACGCCCCCTCTTCCAAATCCGAAACCCTAATTTCACCCATCTCGCCCCCAAGCTAAAAATCGAATCTTTAGCCCACCGAACAGCCCGCGGGAGCAATTCCTTGCTGGGGATGGCGGGGAAGAGCGTCCGCTGCAGCGGTGGGGAAGGAATCGCTTAGAGACAACGCTTGAAGCAAAGATCTAATGGAAGATTTGGGGGGAGGGAAAAGGAGGGAACTTTGGAGGAGAGGAGGCGGGGTAAGACTTGTCAGCCGTTTCTGTTCTTTTTCTAGCTGTTTCCAGGTCAAAGGCTTTGGGGGTGGGTCTGCTGGCTCCAGGAATCTAAGCTGTGTGGAGAGGAGGAGATGGACACTTGGTGGAATCATGCTTTGGTTGATTCACAGTTGTATTTTTGATTCTTGGGTTTGGTCCCAAGTTGGGAAGATTCATGGAATTTTTGTGTTTTTTTTTTTTGCTAAGTTCCATGGGGTGAATCAGCAAGATGAATTTGGATGACATATGATGGGATTTGCTTTCTTGATGTGAGGTTGGGTTTTTTGGTGTAGATGAGGCCATCAACTGGTAAGCAATCATGGTTGACTAGATGCTGAGGTGAGATATTTGATTAGTATTTTAAAATTTAGATTTTTTTAATAATTAGATATGTAGATTAATATATGGGCTACCATGTTATAGATAAACTCACTTTTATAAAAATAAATAAATTCAATGAGGAGGTGGTATGTCCTGATTTTAGAGATAGTTTGATTAAATAAAAATAATAATTTATGATAATATGATACATTTTTTTTGTTGTATTTTAATTAATTGAATCTCAACATTGTTATCAAGCATGATTTTTTGTTCTTCTTTTCTTAATATAAGACAAACTATATTTTTTATAATTATCAAATAAATTGTTCGATGATTATGTGTATATCAAATTTAGAAGCATCGGACTCCTTTACCTTCTTATTTCACTTAAAATTCCATTACTTATCTTTTAAATAATCATAAGGAACTCGGAGAGACGGTTAAAGACAAAATGTACATATATTTTTTTCACTTGGTTACTTCTTTTAGGTGAATATAACCTTACCCTTTATTTTAATGATCATGTATTTTAAATATTTTATATCATTTTTATTTGATTCATCAAATTTAAATTAATTTTATTTTTTTACTCAATAAAAAATACTTCACAATTTTTTTCACAATAACTTACTTAAGATCAATCATCATATCAAGTTACCAAAAATAAATGCAAAAACATACTTGAATCCATAAAAGCATATTTGCAAACTTATTTGTTACTCTAATCTTCATATAGATCTTCTCAACAAAGACAAATGGTAAATTTTCCTTTCTAAATATGGTAAACATATTTGTTACTCTAAAAATAATTAAGCAGGGAAAAACCTTAATAGCATCTAGTCATTCTCTCCCAATTCCTTTCAAAGCATGGAAATCCATGTTCTATCTTTACTGACCAATTCTACCATCCTGAATGGCCTTTTTACTGTGAATACCGAAAGAACGAGCAATATCCGCTTGTGCTTATTTATCCTACTATGAGGAAGCTTACTCCTATGTATTGATTTCATACTGTCTTGCTGTACAAATCAATCAAGTAGCTAAACTCCAGAGAAAAATTATTAGTTATGGTCCAAGACCATATATACTGACAAATAGAGCTGGCCCTTCATTTCCCCCCTCTTATTGTCGGTGGCAGCTATGGTCGGAAGCACCCAAATCTTATGACGAACCACCCAATTTTATAATTAGGTCGGATGCCACTTTTAATTTGATAACTCGAACCACAATAAAATAATACATTTAATAATTAAATTATAGCAAACATGTAACAAATAACCATGACATATATCAAATTTAACAATTAACCACAAGGACTTAACAAGTAAATTTATATGTCATTTAATTTCAACTAAATATAAATTATTCTAATGAATAACATATACCAAATATATTTATCACAAACATAATATAAACTAAGCATGTAACAATAGATAGAAACAATAAACTCCCAACGAACAAACTGTAGTCAACTGCTAATAATATATAATCCTAAAATAACCAAACAAGTTCAACTAAATAATTACTAATAACTATCTAACAAAGTTTGCCACCGCTGTCTCTGACAAGTCACGCTCCTAGCTAGTTACCTGTAAAGGAAAATTTATGTTTGTGATAAAACCACTAAGTATGTATAACAATAATGAACAAAATAATAACTACAATAGTCCACGCCTAACTAGGTCCCTCAGTAAGAGACAATACACCTACTCCTTGCCGAGATTTCAGTGTCCAAGTGTGCATTAGGCTAAGCTAGTTCACAATGTTAAGAACCTAGACTATATCTTTCAACAAGGAAAGCAAAGTCTCGACGTATGTCCAACATGCCAATATCAGAAATCTACTCTCCCCACCAATCAATGGTCACACAATGTGTTAATATAATATCATACAAGGTATATGTAACTTAAAAAGCATCTTTAGATTATATTTACAATCCGTATGACATGCAATGATATGATAGATATCCACACACAGGCGCAACATTCAAAGAATTTTTCAAGCCGAACCAAATATCAATCAACACCTAGGACTATTAGCCCTTTATTAGCTTTATTTTTATGTAATTATCATGACTTAATCTCACCGATTAACTTTCAAATAAAAATCATATTTGGCCGATCAACAGCCTTGAGCCTTGGTGTAAAAGTTTGTTATGCCTTGGCACGAAATTATATTGTGCCACGTCTGTCTCAAACACAATTATTACATTCAAATCTCCACAAACACAATCACAAATAAATTTAGCATATCCAAAAAAGTTAGACTCCTTATTTTATTAATACCCAAGGTAAGTTTACACGAAATTACTCATTCTCACGATTTCTACTATTAAAACATAATTTAATAAGACATTTTTATGCAATCTTCCTATGTAGATTAACAAGCATGTTAACTTGACAATACACATGTAAAACCTTGTAAAATCGTTACATATCTATTTATCAACAAAAATTCATCATGAATTATCAGAAAATAGGAATATAATCATAATTTAGTTAAACAAGATTCCTTATTTCTAATCTATCCCATAATAAATTAGAAATAAGTTTATATTGTGTAACTCAGACCGATATTAAATGGTTGTAACCCTAATACCTTTAAATCTTGTTAGACCAATTTTAGTTTGGGTCACAACTTAATGGCAGCATACAATGTACAATTACCAACCCAACATGTCAAACCTATGTCACTTGTGACTCGATCAGGTGTTTAGCCCTCTAACCCAACCACCCCTACTGAATTGATGATTTAGCCGAACTAGGAATTAAACTTACACACTAGACCATCAAATTAAACTTTCATTCTCGTTTCTTTTTATAAATTTTCTAAAGCTTCTTACTCCTAAGCCTAGCCTTTCATACCAGCTTTCCAGAGAGCATTTAATCTGTAAAAAAGAAATGAGAATGAAAGGTCTTGTTCATTTCTATTAAACTTGATTTTCCTTGTAGAGCAAGTTTACACGAGATACATTTGATGGTCTCATGCCTTCCAAGTCTCCACTTGCTTATTTTCTCCAGTATTGCATCTTCCAAAGAACATGTCCACGTGGCATTGAGTGGGGCCCAACTTAATTAAGCTTCAACCTGTACGTGATGGCCATGTCATGCGTGTAACTATGCACTTCCATAAATTGGTTAGCCTTGGTGGCTCCCACTATTTATCAATAACAATATCTTGGGCTTTACGTTGATGGGCTTGCATGTAATTCAAGGAGCGAAGATGGGCCTGGCAAACAATTAATTTCATTTTAGCCCATGATCACACAATATTGTTGCCTATTTACTCGTATTACCTCCTGTTACGTAGTGATGCTTAGCCGTGAGGTGGCACATGTACGTAGATGTACGCATCATCTGTTACAGGTATCAAAGTTCGAGTTCGTCGTTAGCACCTGAGACTTGAGGTTGGACCACATGTACATTATAACAACTTGCTTCTCTTGTATATCGCTTTACCTTAGAGATTTTTTATTACCAAATCATTAAACATGTTAAGTGGTTTTTTTATTAGATCTCACCTAACGTGGGTTATTCAAATGCATTTTTTATTAAGATCCGGTTGAGCTGTCATTAAAATTAGCTCCAATTTCATATCATTTTCTGAGTGCTATTTATATGATTCCTTGTCATGTAGTTTATATCATATTTTAATGAGCTTATAAATTGAAGTATTTAATTTTGTATACATCATGAACGGGTGCATACGAAGATCAAAGAGAGGTTTTGTCTGGTGCTATCATTTGGAGGAAGTATACAGACGGCATAAGTATCAAATTATTTGTCCCCAACATCGGGATTGGATCCTGATATCGCCCAACATGACATAGTTATGATTTATGTTGAGATACTATCCTTTGTCCTCGGTAGATATCTTACGTGTTTTGTTGGAGTATATTATGGTTTGTACCCTCTGTGCGTATGTACAACACCTGTCATACGTACCTACGTGCATACACTGGTACACATGAACATATTTACAGGTTACTGTAGTTAGCTTTTACACATGACACATGACTAGGGATACTTGGTCGAATTTTTTGTAAATTATTTATCCAGCCTCGTTTGCAACTCTACTTCTTGTTAGGTTGTTACATCTTTGTCAGTTCTTGCTTCCTGTATGCATTCTGGCTTTTTTTGTTTGCATATTTGTATTAATAAATCCTTCTCGTGACAAACTCAATCCGCTTCTTATACATCAAAGGGAATGAATGGAAAAATTATGTGTTTGGCAATGCCATCTATCTGTGTAGAGATCCTGCAATGCAGATTCAATAGGTTCTTATGTTTCAATAGATTAAATAAAAGGTATTTGGCAAGTGAGTAAGTTTGGTCATTTCTTCCTTCAATTTTTTGAAAGCTCATCAAAAGTCCATATGATCTTTAAGAAATTATAACTAACCTTAAATTGGATGAAGTACAATTGAAGAAATATCAAATCTAAATGAACGAAAGTCCTTAGACAACTCTAATCATAGTGTTTACAACATTAAAGCAAGATGAGACATCTGTATAATGTATTCTCCTACGTTGTCTTTATACTTATACTTTATTAAAATCAAATTCAACAAAATCATTATTATTTTTGCCTTTTATTTTTAACAAAAGCTAATCAAATTCATCAAAAAATGATAAGGCAAAAGTTACCTTCTAGAACCTATGCAAACATCATCATTAATATCAGGTTGACCTTGTCAATGTTCTCAATCGACAAAGCCTTACATTTGGCCAGTTGATAACAAGTTTCCACCTTCTTCACCTTTATCATTGATATTAAGCTTGCCCCTCAAGACTATTCTCAAATTAATTGGCATAGTTCACAAAGGATTGAGATTACTCAATTAGTACCCTGAAAAGGATAGTTCATAGAAAGATATCAAGCAAACAATAAATAACACCAATTGAAATCTCTTTCTATTTACCTTAGAATTTCCTCTTTCAGATTGTTCTCTGAAAACCCGAAAAATTTAATCAATAAATGTGGTAGTATGATTGGAGAAAGCACAAGCTTCCAATTCTTTCTTGTTTCTACCTAGGAAAGACCAACACAATGATACCCTTGCTCCTAATCTCCTCGCCAGTGAAAGGGGTGAGTGTAGTTTACAGTAAACTTACCTGAGTCTATTAGCGATTTTGGGGCCCTATCTAAGCTCCGAAACCATTGTTAGACCCTTTAAGCCCCCAAAAGTGAATTTAAACAACCAAATAAAACTCGCAATAAGTGTCACGGGGCTCTTTTAATCCAAAATCTAGTTCAAGAAATAAGGCTTTTTCATTACCCTATATATAAGTCACCAACAACTTCTACGACCGATGTATGACAAACCCAACAACTTCCCTTCACACATCGGGCGTGGCCCGAAACCATCATCATCTGACACGCTTCCCTTTCTTAATACAAAAGCTAGCTCAAAGAATAAGGCTTTCTTATTAGCCTATATACAAGTCATCAACAACCTCTACGACTGATGTGGGACAAATCCAACAACTCCCCTTCACACATCAGGCGTGACCCGAAACCGTCATCATTTGACACACTTCCCACGCTCCGAAACCGTCATAGAAAACTCGCAATAGGTGTCACGGATCTTTCTTAATTCAAAAGCTAGCTCAAGAAATAAGGCTTTTTCATTAACCTATATACAAGTAACCAACAACTTCTATGACTGATGTGGGACAAACCCAATAACTCCCCTTCACACATCGGGCATGGCCCAAAACCATCATCATCTGACACACTTCTCCTCTCTTAATCCAAAAGCTAGCTCAAGGAATAAGGCTTTCTCATTAGCCTATATACAAGTCACCAACAACCTCTACACGTGGGACAAATCAAACAGCTCCCCTTCACACATCGGGCATGGCCCGAAACCGTCATCATCTGACACACTTCCCTTAAATCAGACAGCACCCAGGCAAATTCTTTAAACTCTTCAAATCATCAGGTGGAACCAATGAAGGAAATAACAATAATAATCAGTGTAGAGAAACCCAGCTCAAAGGAAATAAGGAAATAACAACAATAATCGGTGTAGACAAACCTGGCTCGAACTTGGCTCTAATACCACTTGTTGACCCCCCACCCAAACTTCGAAACCATTGTTGGACTCTTTGGCCCCCAAAAGTGACTTTAAACAACCAAAGAAAATTCGCAATAGGTGTCACGGGCCTCTCTTAATTCAAAAGCTAGCTCAAAGAATAAGGTTTTCTCATCAGCCTATATACAATTCACAAACAACCTCTACGACCGATGTGAGACAAACCCAACAGTATCAACATTGTAAGTCGTAGTGACAATGGAATGCATCCTCAGGAAAGCAGTAATTCAAGGATATTTCTTGTCGGACGGAAGATTTCATTAAGCTCAATTTGAAGCTTGTGTAGGAGACTGCTGCCGTTGGCAGGCTAATATCTCTATTCGGCATATTAACCTGTCAGGGAACTCAGGACTCAGATTCCCTATGCCAATTGAAGCAACGCTGTCTCCATATGATGCAAGTTCGGATTTTGATAATAAATTCAATTGAAAAAGCTGCATTGGTGGTGAAGTAAATCGAGAGAAGGCCCTCGGAGGGGATTGCAATGCTTAATATACTCAGCAGCCAGTAAGATTTCCTTCCTCTTGGCATGTTTTCACTCTTAACTCATCGTGTGATAGTGTGACTAGCTGCTTGGAGGGTAAGGCCTGCCTGTAGATACTTTGGTTACGAAATTTAGGGCGATGACTCTAGTCATAGCCGGTGCTGTTGCAGTGGAAGAATACCTTAGGCTTCTATATAACCATTCAATATGTGACTCCCGAGCTTGAAATAGTACTAATGTGGCAAAAAAAGTGGATTTTTGGAGGTCTATATGACACTACTTTCTCGCAGGACACATGCAATTTAAACATTCTCACTTGTCAAAGTCCTGATTTTCCCCGCTCTTAACTCTTGCCTCTACAAGAGTAATAGGTTATTTATTCTTTAGTATAAAGTATAGATTTATGTAGCAAAGAATGATCACTACATATTTTTTCATTCTTTAAAGTTGGTCACAATATGCATCGAATAGAGTTATATCGATATGCAAAATCAAAATAGAATAAAATAACACGATTACAACCTCATAAAATATTGATTGTAAAACATATTTTCAATATATATTAAAATATTTTTTATAATTTTAAAATCCGGTTGAATTGATCGGGTTCAACCCGGTTGAAATAAATGTACTTGGTATGATATTTATCATGGTATTGAAAACTTTGGAGAAGAGTACTTTTTTAAAGAAGAAATATACACAAATGCACTTAGTTTAATGTTTTCCCTAAATCACAATAACTTCACAAAAATCAAATAGATGGCTATTTTTTGGAAGGTGAACCAGCTCTTCAAAAATTGAAGATGGACTTCTCATAAATGGGCTTGATATTGGATTGGATTATTTTAATTCTTTGTGGGGCTAGAAGCTCTGATCACTTTATGGGCTTTTGGGCCTTGCAAATAGGTCTGTAGACAATATTTTACACTCGAATGTATTTTGTTTTGGGTCAATAGATTATTTGTTTACCTTGATAGCTAGGCATGGCTGCTGCATTCCCCGTAGATGGAGTTTGATTTTATAGATTAACTCTAAATTAAATGAGGAGATATTAGAGATAAACGCTAACTAAATAATAAAGAGATAACTTATCACATTTTAATATTTTTTTGTATTTTAATTGGTTAAATCTCATATTTTGCATCCGATCTCGACTTTTGGTTCTTTTTTATTAATAAGAGTTGATGCTTCAATTTTTATTTTGTCTTTCCTAGCAACTAAAAATTATGCTTATTATTTAAAATCAGGAGCTTTTACCAAAAAAGGGAATATTTTGAATATTGCAAGGAGTGAGAAAATTAGGCCTCTACAATACCCTTGCTATTATATTTAATATTTTTTTTACAATTAACAGGGGTGGCTTAAATACAGCTTGAATGGCCATAGGTAGCTAGATCTAGCCTCCCTAGGCCTAGGGTGGCTAGCCCAAGGCAGGAAGGGAGCTAGAGGGTGGTCGGATCCTTTAGTTATGGGTGGTTGGATCCAACCAACCCTTGGTCCGCCAAAGGTTGGCCAACCAAGACCAGCAATGGGCCGTCGGCCACCTAATGCCCTTAGTAAAAAAAATAATTATTATGTTTTTTACTTCTTTATAGTTTTGAGTTGGGTTGTTTAAATTTTTTATTTTATTATAAGAGCAACTTAATGATAGTTTTGTCATTATAATAAAAAATTTCATTTTGGGTAATTAGTTTTGATTCTCCAAGTGTTTGGAAATATTAAAACTTGTCCTCTCTTTTTTGTCAAAAACTCTAAAGTTATTAATTTCTATTTATCATTTGATACTGATTTTTTTTCAGAAGCATAGAAACATATATCATCAATATAGAAGTAACTTTTTTCTCTCACTTTATTTACACATGTAAGTTTAATGTTTTATTTTCTTTGAAAATACATCAATTTTCTATCAAAGACATAATTCTTCTAATTTGCTACAATTATGATACCAACCAATTCCCATAAAGGTTTTTTTAACGATTTTTATTTAAAAACATACTTATATATTTTAAATTTTGAACAATTAATAAGACTTGCAAAACAATCATGCAAGTTTTATGTACATTCAAACCAAATGCTTCATAATGTTGCATTTGGGGGTATTTTTGCTACTTTCAAAAAGTTTTGTCATGGTATTTCTGTCACGGCTTGCAATAATTTTTTTAAAAAAGTTTGACATGAGCCGCAGAAAAATTATTCACACGGGCTTTTGCCGTAACGGGCCCGTGTCAAAGCTTTTATCAGGGTTGAAACAGGCTTGGATGACAAAGACATTGTCACATAAGATCGTGGCAATTTTATCACGGCTTTTGGTAGAGTCAAAAAAAGGACTTTTTGCAATAGTCGTGCCGAGACAACGCTACGAACCATTACTACGT
>JAURVB010004491.1:0-83740 GCA_033002965.1 Piper betle
AGGGGCAGTGGGATACGGCTACGGGAGGGCTGGGGGGGTTGGCCGGGGGAGTGGCGAGGCTGGGGGCAGGGCAGCGCCGGGGGTAGGGTGTGGCGAAAACCGGCGTGAGGGGCGGGGCTCGCGTGGGTGGGGAGCAACAGGGGTTGGGGGCCACCGCGACTATTGGTGGGGGCGGTGGGGAATGGCGATTGCGGGAGGGGTTAGGGGGACTTGGCTGGGGGCGGGGCCGGCAGGCGATGGGCGGCGCCGAGGGGCGGCATGAAGAGCGGTAGGGGGAGGAAAGTGTTAAAAAAACAATTCCGGGCTGTTGGATTTTCATCCAACGGCCCGGTGTTTTCATGCAGCCGTCAGTAATATTTTCATATATATATATATATATATATATATATATATATCCACCCTACCCAATAAATCAATCTGCTTCTCAAACCAATATATATAAAGATGACCCAGACCAAATCATACTTTATAAAAATAAAAAGAAACAATGAACCTAACCATTGCGGCTGACCCACGATCTAGCCGCCCCCTAGCCACATCTAGCTGGGGGCTAGAGATTTGCCTAGCCGCGGTCGGCCGGACCCAGATGGCTTCTAGCCAAATCTGGCCGAAGGCCAACTGGGTTCAATCAAATCAATTGACGGCATCATAGAAGTGGGGAGTTGATTTTTTTATTTTTAAAAATGATCTATTTGTGCAGTCCTTGTAGGCAAACGCCCTATAATAATACGATGGAAAGGAAATTTTTCTAACTCAGAGAGAGATAAGAGGTCTTGAAATACGGAGACAAGGAGGAGGTCTATGTTATATCTATTTGCCCTTTATTCATTTTTGGACCTATGGTATAACCAACAATTAATTCCGGCAACTTTTGTTGAGGCTAATAAAAGGTTTCTTTCTTACGCTATTTCTAGCTTTAGGTTTTGTTTTAATTCTTCACTCGTTTATGAGTCCAGGCAAGCATTAAGCAACCAGTCACTGCCTGTTAGAACCTCTTACATATATATTGCTAGTGTTGTTGTGTTAGTTTATTTTTCATTTTTAGATGAAATGCCCCTTCCCTTAAGTGTCAATATCCTTGAGGAAATTGTTAGTTTCCACTGCCCACATAAAAAAAACGACGAGACTCAAAGTGACAAGTGTGGATTGAGCTTCTCCTGATCGCAATTTGCTGACTGAATTAGTTTGTTGGGAGCTAATTAAATGTTGATAAAGTATGAAAATCTACATCTGCGATTTCTTCTTCTAAAATTTGGCTGCTCAATTTAGAGATGGAAGTTTTACATCCTGGAGGGGATTGATTGTTTACACTGCTCTCATTACTTGCCCACATCATAAAATCAGCCAAGAGACTCACTGTGACAATGTCCTTGAGGGGATTGATAGTTTACATTATAGAATTTGCCCACATAAAGTCAAACAAGTGACTTACTCTGATAAATAACAAGTGTGGATTGAGATTCACCATATGGCAGGGTGCACCCTGAGAGAATCAGTTTGTTGGGGGCCAAAGCATTAGAAATTTACCCATGTTCATTATTTTTCTAATCATGAAATTGATATACAAACCGATTTACGTATTCATAATTCTAATTGGAATCGACAAAATAGAATTAACAAAAGCAATAAAAAAACCCAGAAGCAATAGTTCAAATGGAGGAGGTCATTCCCCTGTGCTTAGAACATATATCCCACGTCGAAGGAAATCATGGGTAAAGATTAATATATATATATAATAGGCTAATCTCTTTTTAAAATGATTAGTCATTTTAGGTTAAGAGGTTTATGCCTAACACATCAACACTGGAGGAGCAAAAGGATCTAAAGGTGAAATTAAATACAGAAATAAAACTACAAGCGGGGTGACAAAAGTTGCCTACAAATTACAAGCCAGCTGCCTACAAGAGAATCTCAAGCACCCGTTGCTAGGAAGGCTACCTAAATTCAACTACCATCATCTCAACAAACTTATGGAAGACTTTAATGCTATACAACACTACATGATCATGGTGATTCAAACTATTGAGAAAAATTCCCAAAAGTTGGAGATCAATAACAACGAACATAAGATATACAAAAATAATGCTTGAGAAATAAGATAAAATAAAATCACAAAACCAACGATTTAACATAGAAACCTTCTTTCTATCGAAAGTAAAAAACTACGAGACAACAGCGAATAATTCACTACTTTAACTAAAGGTTACAGTCATCAAACATATAAAGATATACAAGAAGATTACTCATCCTACTAATACTATTAAGAAAAATAGAGATTTAACGTGGAAAACCATCTTTCTATCAAAAGTCAAAAACTATAGGACAACAACGAACAATTCATTACTTCAACTAAAAAGATTATAGTCATCAAACATATGGAAATGTACAAAAAGATTACTCACCCAATCTATACTATTGAGATTATAAGATTTCTCTCTATACTATTAAGATTATAAGATTTCTCTCTCTCAATACTCTGTATAAGATTAAACTAGTGAATAATATTTATCTCTCTTCTTATCTCTAAATTCTCTTTTCTCTCTCTTTGTCTAATCACACCTTGTTTTGTCTTAGTATGAGGTAAATGAGACCATATTTATAAAGAAGTTTTGAGACCCTTCATCTTCTATTGAAGAACAAACAGTCAGCTTTGTTGGTATTCCGAGATTCATTTAGTATTTCAAGTGTGACAATGAGCTACATATCATTAATATAACTACAAATATTAACAATCTCCCACTTGGAGTCCGATTGGAACACACCAATCCTGATTCTTCCTCCGCTTGTTTATTGCATAAGTCCTTCACCTACATGTTAGTGTAAGTTCACCAAAGTTGAGCAAAAGCTCAACTTTTATCACTCCACCGGTTTAGTCAACATGTCCGCCAGATTCATTTTTCCATCTGTCTTCTCCAACTTCAATTTACCTTCTTCTAACAAAGATCTGATAAAATGATACCTTAACCAAATATGCTTGGTCCTAGAATGAAATGTTGAGTTCTTGGCTAAATGAATTGCACTTTGACTATCACTGGACAACCTACAATCAACCCCATTAAAACCTAACTCATTCATTAAAGTTTTAATCCAAATATACTCCTTGCTAGCTTTTGTAGCAACCACATATTTAGCCTCGGTTGAAGATAGAGCAACTATCTTTTGAAATTTAGAAACCCAGCTCACCGCAGTTTCACCAACTATAAAGATATATCCAGATGTACTCTTATCATTTTATCCATTTCTAGCATGGTTCGAGTCCACATAACCTTGCACATTAATATTATCACCCCCAAACACAAACAAAAATTAGAAGTTTCTTTCAAGTACCAGAAAATCTATTTCATTGCCTTCCAGTGTTCTTTTCCTAGGTTCTTCATTAATCTGCTCACTACTCCCACTGCATATATAATATTTAGTCTTGTACTCACCATAGCATACATAAGACTTCCAAATGTTGAAGCATAAGGCACCGTTCTCATGTGAGCTTTATCTTCCTCACTCTTAGCACCTTGTTATTTTGACAATTGGAAATTATTATCTAAAGTAGTAGTCACCGGCTTAGATTCATTCATGTTGAATCTCTCAAGAACTTTCTTGACATTCCCTTCTTGAGATAACCACAACTTCTTACTCTTTTTGTTTTGGGTAATTTGCATCCAAAGAAGTTATGTTGTTTTACCCAAGTCCTTCATGGAAAAACTCTTGGCTAACCTCATTTTTTAGATTAATAATTTTCTCCATACAAGTCCCTGCAACAAGTATGTCATCTACATACAAAGTTAAAATAATGTAATTGCCATCGTTAAACTTTTGTATATATACACAGTGGTCCGATTTGTTCCTAGTAAATCCATTATCTCATATAAACTTGTCAAATTTCAAATATCACTATCTCGGTGCTTGTTTGAGTCCATATAGACTCCTCTTTTTGCACACTATAATTTCTTTACTTTTGACTTCAAATCCTTTTGGATGTTCCATATAGATCTCCTCCTCAAATCAACGTGAAGGAAAGCTGTATTTATATCAAGCTAGTTTAAATACAACCCTTTTATAGCCACAATACTCAAAATAATTTTAATAGAAGTCATTTTTGCAACAGGTGCAAATATATTATGAAAATCAATTCCTTCTTTTGACTGAAACCTTTCACCACAAGTTTTTCCTTATACCTTTGGACACCAGCAGTTTTAGACTTGACTCGATAGATCCACTTGTTTTGTAGAACCTTCCTTTTTGGTGGCAACTTCACCAACTCCCATGTATGATTCTTGTCCAATGATGACATCTCATCCATCATGACTAACTCCCACTTAAGATGAGTTTTGTCACTCATGGCTTCATCATAGGACTCCAGTTCTCCTGTATCAACATACAAAATATATTGTACAATTAAATTTAATTTCTGAGTACGCTTCCTGACCCTTGTGCTCCTCATTGGTTTTGGAGCAACAACTATCTCTTGTGGTGGCTCTGGGTCATTATTTCAACTTGTGCATCAGAATATTTAGAATCTGATTCATCACCATTTGGTTGATTAGCCTGTGACTCACCTTCTTGTTCAGTCTTCTAAAAGATAATTGTTCCTCATCACTTGAAACAAATCATTGACTTTTAGCAATTGGTATCTCTTCATCTGTCTCATCAAGCTCCATATACTCTTTTTCTTTCTACTCCTCACTCTTTTCTTTCTTCCTATCTTTGTGCATGCACTCTTCATTGAATATAACATCCCGACTTCGAAACACCTTGTTGTTCTCGAAATCCTACATTCGGTAACCATACTCATCACCCCCATATCCAAAAAATACACACTTGAGGGATTTTGAATCAAGCTTCTTTCTTGATTTCTTATCAATATGTGCATATTCAAAACAACCAAAGACCTTAAGAAAAGAGTAATCAAACTTTCTTACCAGTCCATACCTCTTCTGGTATTTTTCTATCTAAGATGCTTGATGGGCTTCAGTTGATTAGATAGATAGCTCTATCCACAGTGGCACCTCAAAGATGCAAAGGGAGTCCAACATGAACCCTCATACTTCTCGCTCACTCTAGGATGGTCCTATTCGTTCTCTCCGTCACCCCTATTCTACTGTGGTGTCCTTGGCACCGTCTTGATCCTTCTAATCCCCCGCTTTTCCCAATAGAAGTTAAACTCCTTATTGCAATATTCTCCACCATTATCCGACAGAAGACATTTCACTCTCAAACCTGTTTCATTCTCAACTTGGGTTTTCCATATCTTAAAAATGCTAAAGACTTCTAATTTTTTTTAGTAGTGTAGATCCATGTTTTCCTATTAAAATCATCAATGAAGGTAACAAAAGAGAAATTACCTCCAAAAGATTTACCATGGGCTGGCCCCCAAACATCTGTATGAACCACCTCCAACCTTTTGGATTACATCTCTCACCCATCCTTTGTAAAGCTGACCCATTTTTGTTTACTTAAAATACAGTCTTCACAAAAACCAAAGTAAGAATTAATTATACCTGTCAAAACCTTCTTGGAATGTGAGATCCCCATCTCACTCTCGCTTAAGTGACCAAACCTTCTATGTCATAACGTTGTTATGTCATTCTTCTCAGTGGCTAAAGAGACAAACAGATCTACCTTGGTAGACAATGGGTAAAGTATGCCCACCACCTTCCCCTTGATCACGACCAAGGCTCCCTTGCTAATCTTTCACTGATTGTTTTCGACTGTGATCCTATAGCCCTCTTGGTTCAGCTTGTTAATAGATATAAGATTCTTCTTTAATTTAGGTATATATTCGACCTCCTTGAGAATAAGTTTACCTTCATCATGCATTTTCAAATGAATTACTCCTTTACCTTCAATTTTGCACTTCGGTTGCCAACTGTTACATATGCAGACTCACTATTGACAAAATCTCAAAACCATTCTTTGTGAGAAGTACATTGAAATGAAGCACTTGAATCAACATACCATATATAAATGTTGTAATCATCATGAACAGATAAACAAAATTTCTCTTCATGACCATCAACAACATTAACTACATTCTTGACTCGCTGGGGACAATCATTCTTTTCATGTCCTTCCTTGTGACAAATCTAAAAGTAGGCTTACCCTTAAATTTTCCTTTGGATTTAGAGCACGGTCAGTTCTTAAGACCTCTACTTTGACCTCTTCCTCTTTCTTTGCCCTTGCTTTTGTCTACTAACAAAGCTCTGTCGGAGATGGACTGTGTGCTATCTACCATGCTCCTCTTCTTCATCTCCTGATTCAAGTATCAAACTTTAGTTGTTATTTTGATGCATTACTTATTGATTTAATTACCGTATCCCAACTATCCGGCAAAGAACACATGAACATCAAAGATTTAGTATCTTCACAAAAGGTCATCTCCACGAATTCAAGTTGTGCCCAAATTTTATTGAAATCATTCAAATGATTAGCAATTGCTTTACCTTCGGGAATCCTTAAATAGACAAGCTTACTCAACAAAAATAACATGTTAGAGGTTGACGACTTCTGATAAACACTAGCTAATGCCTCCATCAACCCTTTGACAGTTGTCTATTTGGACACATTAAACGCCACCGACTATGTTAAACACAATTGAATGATAGCTAAGGCTTGCCTATCTAACAAGGCCCACTCCTCGAATGATATCGCTTCTGGATTAGTACCTACAAGTGGTTGATATAGCTGCTTCTCGTATAGATGATCCTCAATCTGCATCCTCCACCATTGATAATTTGTTCCATTAAATTTCTCAGTTTTCCTAGTCTTGGAAGTGTCCTCCATGACTCCCACTCAAATCAAAATTTGATTGAATGAGACCTAAATTTCCCACAAACGGCGCCAATTGTTGAGAAAAAACCACCATATCCCCAAAAGTTGGAGATCAACAACAACGAATACAAGATATGGGATAATAATGCCTGAGAAATAAAATAAAACAAAACCACAAAAATAGAGATTTAACGTGGAAAACCCTTCTGTCAAAAGTCAAAAACCACGAGACAATAATGAACAATTCACTGCTTCAACCAAAGATTACAATCATCAAACATATAGAGATGTACAAGAAGATTATTCACGTAACTTATAATATTGAGATATAGAGATGTACAAGAAGATTACTCACGTAACCTATAATATTGAGATTACAATATTTTTCTCTCTTAATACTCTGTATAAGATTAAACTAGTGAATAATATTGATCCATCTTCTTATCTCTATATTCTCTCTTTGTCTACTCACATCCTTGTCTTGTTTTAGAATGAGGCAAATGAGGCCATATTTATAGAGAAGCTTTGAGACCATTCATCTTCTATTGAACAACAAACAGTCACCTCTGTTGGTATTCTGAGATTCTTTTAGTATTCCAAGTGTGACAATGAGCTACATATCATTAATATAATTACAAATATTAACACAAACTCCATTAGATCTTCTATATATTGTTTTTCTGATTTCATATCTAGCTTTCTTTCTATAAGCTGTTGAGTAAGCCAGGAGTTGTGAATATCTTGAGTGCAAGAACATTTGGAATTGATTTGAAAAAATTGCCTACATGGGTTTTTAGTCTATAAATCTGACATGAAAATGTCTATCTTTTAGTCTGTGTTTATGTTTCTGTTTATTAGTATAAAATGGATGATGGTGTGGAATTTTGCCAAGATCTGGTCTTTTTATTTCTTTTTAAATATTTTCAATGCATATACTAATATCTCATCTGCATTTTTGTGGTCACTTTATTACTTTTATTCTTATGGGACTTGTGCAAATGGTTGCTTATTTAAAATTTACTGTCAGTTCCACCGTCAAAATAATTTGAGAGTAGAAAGTAACAGAGCTACAATCAACATATTTTCACCATATTGATCATTAATGAAGTCTGGCTACATTTTAATTTTTGCTACCGTCAAGATATTTTTGACGGTAAAATTACCTTTACCGTCAAGTTTTAGTTCGGGGAATAGTTGCAAAAATTGAAATTGAGGTCTGAATCAGTTTCCCGAATCAGATCAAATCGGTCAGGAATTGGTCCAAATCAGTCCTATACAAAAATTTAACAACTCAAAACATAAATACATAATTACATAATTTCTCAACATAAATACACAAGTTTATAGTTTAATACAAGCACAAAATATAAATACTATTTACCATCATAAAACTACAATTTCATAAGTGTAACGTTTGATATATCATCATTTGTTCTCTATCAAATGATAATAACAAGTTATCAATACAAGTCCACAAAATCAAGGTTTAGCATAATTTTACATGTTTAATACTAATCATCCAATTCATTATCTGAAACATCTTCGGAGTCTAAATTATTATCACCAATGGGAAAAGTAGAGCTCTCACCTGCATCAATATGAAACCCCTGCGTAAAAGGAGGCATAGACAAATTTTGTTATGAGTTAATAGATACACCAATATCAACATTAAGTCCACTAGAAAGAGTAGGCAAAGAAAAACCATGAGACATACGAGAACACAATTCAATTGCAGTGGCATTGGTTGTTCCTTCATTTGTTGTAGTTTTTAATACGTTGTTTGAATCAATATCCCCTCCAGTTATGATTTTTTTACAAAAGTTACAGGTTACTTGCTTTTTAGATGCGTCAACTGGTGTGTCATATTCCCAACCAATATCCATCTTTCGTATGACAAATCTAGCACTGAT
Organism: Piper betle; assembly: GCA_033002965.1. Classification (NCBI taxonomy): domain Eukaryota; kingdom Viridiplantae; phylum Streptophyta; class Magnoliopsida; order Piperales; family Piperaceae; genus Piper; species Piper betle. The sequence goes on from JAURVB010004491.1 coordinate 8,676, forward strand.
AAATAAACCTACTTTCAAAATAAAATAACTTACAACAGCACTTGATGATATTATTGTAAACAGCAGACAAACAAAAAAGAAAACAAAACAAAGCAACTCTAGAAAATAGGGAGGACGTCAGGCCAATCTAGTTCAGCATAGTGTGCAGAGAATAGTTTCATATGCTTGCTTCAGATTATTGGCAATGCCTCCTTGAGACCGAAAAAAGAATATCTGATAATCTGTTCACAGTTACCAGGAGTAGCTTTAAACAAATTCAAAACTCTTGGAAACTAAAATTTGTAGGATCAAGTCCACCTTGAATCTTGTTCAACAGAAATATCACTTGACAGCAAATTATTTTGGCATGAAGACAGGTCTAAATGGAAAGCGAATTTCTTGCTTTAAAGGAAGAGACAGATACTGGCTACAATACCTAAGAGCTTTGGCTAGATATCTTCACAACCTTCGGATCATAAGAGAGCAAGACTTCTTAATTAATGATTATCATTCAGCCCATTTATTTTTCTAACTAATCAAGTAAAAATGCTACACATTAAGTCAATTGCTCTTTAATCTATTCCCTTACCTCTGTGATTGACAACTTTCAAAGGTAAGGACAACAACATCAACAATCTTACTTGTGAAATACTAAAAGTTGATGCTTAAGAATTTAATTAATTGATAACAACAACAACTACAACAACTGATCTTATCTTATGAAATCAAAATTAATTCCTAAACTCTGAACGCTGCACAACATCAACCATTCTTGCAGTACGGACATCCCACAAGGTTTGAACACCAAATGCTCATGCATATTTCAAAACAACATGAAAATTTCATTAACAAAAAAAGGCAAGCATGAAAATTTTTTTTAAAAAAATGCTCGCAGGGGGGAGGTGGAGGGAGGGGCTCACACAAGGGCGGCGGAGGGAGGCCGTGGCACACGGGTGCGCCGGTAGAGGGAGGGGCGAGACCCAGAAGCAATGATGCTGGCAGTGGAGGGAGGGCTGATGCCCAAGGGGGCAGTGGCGGGGGAGGCTGAGGGAGGGGAGACGCACACGAGGGCACACGGGGGTGATGCACACGAGGGCGGAGATAGAAGCAGGCGGTGGCGAACAGGCCAAGGCAGAAGGGGGCAGCGGCGGACGGGAGGAGGGAGGGGGATGTAGGGATTTTAGGTTTTAAAATTTTCAATTCCACTTTTGTCCATGAGTAAATAATTTATTCATTAAGATACCTAGGTTATTCTCATCATTTTCCCGGGTTTACGCAGATTTGAAATCGGCCATGAATCAGTTTGAATCAGTCCAAATTGGTCGATTCAACGACTGATTTTTAACTAACCGATTCATCAATTTTTTTGATCGTTGCATTCCGATCCGATTTAAATTAGCCGATTTTTGCAACCCAGGTTCGGGGTAAGCTTACCGTGAAAAAAAAGCCGACCTTTACCTGCAAGTTTCTAAATTGACCTTAAAACATAATTAGGGTCAACAAATGGTTTTTACTGTCAATTTTTTGATGGTAGTGCCCATGTTTCTTGTAGTACCTAAATATGTTAAATGACAATATGAACTAATCCAGGCGGAGTTACAAAAAATATGGGGATCTATAAATGGGAATTTGCTTGTTAATAAGATTGATGATAAAATATATAAGATTTTGATGATTGATAATGTATAATTACAAGATGAGATATTGAATGCTGTTGAGAACATAAGAGATTTATTAGTTGGATGGTTTGTGTAAAGTAAAGAGTTGGTATTATGAGGGTTGGATTTGGTTTGATTTGTTTTGTTTGAGTTCGAACAAAAATTTAAGATTTGGGGTGTGATAATTGTCTATTTTATGAATATTAGACTCATTCTTAAGTCTTTAATGGTGTTCAGTTCTTGAGATTTTGTATTGTTTTTATCATGTTTTATTAATTTTTATTAGTTTAAATGATTTTAGTTTTTATTTAGAATTTATTAATTTTAGCTGCTATATATAGAGAGAGCGATTTGACCCACCAAATCATTTGGATACAGAAATATAATAGCAAATACATAGATATAACTGCTTATCGACCCATAAGAAAATATGCGAGAAATACCATTTATTTTGATGCTATCAGATTTATGAATTTTATTTGATAGCATTGCACAGTAGTAAGGCCATTACTAGAAGTAAGAAGAAGCAAAACCACTCATTTTTTCAGCAAACCATGCTCTTCAAAACACATCACTGTATCAGAAAGAGTCTCCTCCAATGGTCTGGGTTTCCAACCAAGTTTCTTGAGCTTTTCTGAGCTGATCATTGTCCAGAGATCTTTAAAATCTTCAAAGCTATATTTAAGATAAACGAACAAGAATTTTGAAACCAGAGCAAAAAATTAGAATCAATCTAATAAAGAGAGCATCAAGGAGAATGTACTTCTTATGATAATTGTAGCTGGGATGGAGGTTCTCCAGTTTCTCAACCAAGTTGCTCATTCGCATAGTATGCGGAGAAGAAATGTATCTTCCTGATGCTTCTTGTTTCTCATATAACAGTAAAATTGCTTCAGCAACATCTCGCACATCAACCATTGGCAACAGTCTGTTTCCTATGATCTCATCATTTCCTATTAAATATTTTACAACATCACATGCTGCATTAGCTATGAATATACACACTCCATGTCTCGTGTGTTACATTCATCGACTCGAAATTGAGTACAAATCATATGATGCTTATACATGCCTTATTTTTTAAGGGATAGGGATTTATGTGATGCCGGCCATCCGGCTCATCAATGGGTTACTTATTTGGATGCAATCATAGTTATTAAAACATGGGTTACAATATACACGGACCCTGGTACATCACCCAAAAACCTGGGGCCAAGGTTAAACCAGGAATAAGAGTACTTTTTCATGAAGGAACATTTCATCTACAAAGTAAGAAGTTCTAACGGACATTGGCAATCTTTGGCTGTTTAATGCTTGCCAATTCTCGTAAACCAGTAATCGCTTAAGAAAGATACCTTTCATTAGCCTCAACAATAACAAGTTGCTACCATTGATTGTCGATTGTAGTGTAGGTCCAAATATGTAAGATGGGCAAATAGATATAACATTGATCCCTTCTTTATCTCCATATTCCAAGGCCTTCTTTTCCGCGGCTGTTTTGGAGATGAAGTACCAATTTAGTTGGAACAGAAAGAACTGAGAAAAGTGGATCCAAAGATTAGAGGTCATCTTCTCTGTAAAATGATTATGTTTACTAAATATGAGACATACGAGAATGTTAAATGAGATGGAACGTATCAACCAATGCTTTCCATGGTTCATAAAGATTGGACAAACAGAAACACCAAAACACAAAAATTTTACCGGAGCTGTCCTGCAGTAATCTTCGTCCGACCAACAATCCTCGTCGGCGATCTTGGGTAAATTAGGATTCTCCAAAACAGCAGCAATAGATGAAACATAGATAACCTTTTTCACTTTTGCCTCTGTGCATGCCCTGAGCACATTCAGAGTTCCATTCACAGCAGTCTCGAGATATTCAATCTGCAATAAGCAGGCAACATTGATGAGTCTTTTAAACGTGAAAATAAAAGCTCAGATGAATATATCTCCAGCGATAAAGAGATCAGTGACTAACGTCCTCCACCCATGTCCTTGTATAACAGTTTTTTTGGTTCTAACAGTTATAAGAAGTGGGTTATTAGACATGAAAAATACTATACTGACGTTGACGTTGTCCACCCATGTCCTTGCATAACTATCTAATTTAAATTTTAGGATCATACCTAATACTTTAACTTATTTTATACCGTGAGTAGAGAACGTCAGTGATGAACGTCGGTATATCATGATTTGTTAGATATTTAGCGTTTTATCTTCTTGTTTGTAAGTTATAACTGTTCATCTTGGAGTTACAGTACTATCGTCTCTTCGTTTAGAGCCTTCGAGGCTTTCTCCTTTATCCCCTTGTATCGGGAATCGTCCCTCCTTTACCCTAAATTCTTCTATTTTCCTCCCTATGTCATTTCTAAAATTACTACTTTTATCGTTAAATTCTCAATACGAATTATGTTCGTATCAATATAATACTTGATCTTTCCATGATAACTATTTTCGTTGGAAAAAATTTTAGCTCTTTCAAAGAGTGACGCCGGTGGAGACGCCGTGTGTTTCCACCGTCGATTTCCAGGATGATTGACGGTAGAGACGCTCTACCGGCGTCGCTCCCGGACGGAGTTAAATGTGACTCTTTTCATAAAGGTGCATGTAGTGGACCAGTACAATACTTCTACTTAATTATAAACAACATGATGAACTCACTTCGGGATGAACAGTAACTTTGCTGGAGGGAACAGGAGTTGCAACATGGAGAACTCCAACACAGCCAGTAATGGCCCTGAGCAAGGAGTCATAATCCAACAAGTTAGCCTTGAACAGCTGCAGATTCTGTGATGCACCATCCAACTTCCTCAGATGGGCAGTCTTCTCTTCCCCTGTAGAAACAATTTTCCCACTCTCAAAACAGTCATATATAACAACTCAATAAGATTAACGCATGGAAATTGATCAACAGACCGAGGTCTCTGACGGTGCCATGAACAAGATAACCTTTGGAGAGGAAATGCTTGACGACCCAAGAGGCTACAAAGCCTCCAGCGCCGGTGACGCAGATTCTGGACGGCATCTCATTCTCCATTGATCGAGCTAGCACAAGCGTGTAGCACGGAATATCAACATACAAACCATGGATGCCATTGCTATGAGAATATATAACATGTGACATATATGAAGTATGGCCACCTGTCGACTCACAACGAACGGTCACGGCATGTGGTGGAATCTGCTCATGCATTGCAGTAATTTGTGGCTCTAATTTACGCTTCAGGTCAAGTAGCCGCCGGCAGGTCCATATCAGAGAATTTTCATCGTCTTACAAGTCGTTGTTTGGTTAAGTAAGCAATTTTATTTGCGAAAAAAAAAATTGGTTATATACACAAATGAACCCAAATACTGTATTTTTTTTAACAATAAATTGAGTTTTTGGAAAAAAAAATATCTGATAAAAAAGCTGTTAAGAATCAAAACGGCACGGTATTTGAAGAAGGTACACAGTATAATATATTGGACCAATGGGTACAATACAATATATATCCCAAATTACATTGATCAATTAAGAAAGAAAATACAATTACACTATTATTATTCACCAAGACAATTGACTAATTTTGATAATTTGAACATTAAAAATCATTAAAGTCCTATTGAAAAAAATTTTGGCCAAACATTTTGGTGACTAAATATTTTTGACTTTTTTATCTAGAACGAGGATAAAAGCATTGGTAGCTATAAGTGCTCACTTGCAACTAGCCAATAACCATAGTGTAAAACCCACGATTTCCGCCAGATGGTTTTAATATCGGTTTGGTTGCAACCTAAATCAAGTTGCATACTCAGCTCTTTTTACTGCATGCATATGTATGGTAGGCATGTGTGAGTCACAACCTAATCTCCCTTATTACTTGGTATTGCCCGACTGGACACTACAATGTCCTGAATCTTATTTTCTATTTTATTTGAGTCGGTTTAGTTAAGCTTAGGCCTGTGTCCCTCGTGATTATCAGGTGTTTGCTATGTATTTAACCCATTTATGGACGATCCTAGCCCTTGTGGGACTTGTGGCACGGTTCCCAAGGTCGCATCAAGTGCCTTAGGGTGGAAACCCTAAGGTGCACCCTTCTGAGCTGGGCGCAAGGGCACCCTCGCCCCAGCCCCTTGTTGGTTTAGGATGTCTATTTGGGGAGAACGCCCTTGCACCCAAATTTAAAATATGAGTTTCATTCATATTATAGTAGAACATGAGTTATCAGTGTATAAACGAGGCATAGAGATTTTATTTGTTTGTGTTGGATAGGGTTTTAGGGCTAGATATAAGTCTTTGTAACGCTTAGTATCTGTTTGGGATTTTTAAGGTACCCCATTTATATGCATCTCTGGGATTCAAGACTATCAGATTGCCCTAATAAGCCTAGCTTGATTTAAGTCATAGATTTTCACCCGGTTGAATTCTGGGTTTCGAGACCTATTTAGCCTTCTTATTTTGATTCCCGCTTATAAAGTCACTTTTAGGCTTCCAGTCAGTTTTGACTTTGGACAAACTCGATCGGAGCTTTTCATCTATATATATATATAGGAGAAAGTTTTTCTCAATAAGGGGAAGGAAAAATTTCCTGCCCCAAACTTTCATCCAAGCCACAGATCTATTGATTTAAAAAAATACTAAAATTTGGTCGAGGTCGCCCGGCTGCCCGCAACCACCCCCCCCCCCCAACCACTCCGCGGCCACCCCCTCTCCCCCACCTAGGCTGGCCACGGACGTTCCCCTCCCCAACCCCTGCCACGGTCGCCCCGGGGGAGGGGGACGTCTGCAGCCAAGGTTGGGGGAGGGGGGCGTCCAAGAACTAGCCAGCGAGGGAGGGGGGGCGGTCGCTACAGGGTTGGGGAAGGGGAGTTCGCGGCCAGGCAGGCGAGGGTGGGGGGGACGATCGCATAGGGTTTGGGGGAGGGGGGCATCCATGGCCAGCCAGGTAGGGTAGTGGTGGCATCCTCAGCTGGCGCTGGCTCGGTGGAAGAGGGGGCGGCCTGAAATGACCATCGGCGTCATTGCCCGAAGATTAGATCTAGGCCGTCCTTGTAATTGGACGACCCAGATCAAATTTTAACTTTTTTTTAATCAATAGATCTAGGTTGTCCTTCTAATCGGAAGGCCCAGATGAAAGTTTGGGGTAGGAAATTTTTCCTACCCCTCGCGCACCTAAGCAACTCTCGTATATATATTGCATATACCCTAGGTAGGGCCCACGAGTTACCAGACCATTTAGATCTCGCCATGTGGCATTATTTGGACTATTCAAAAATTTTAAATAAAAACTTAGATTTTCCTCTTCCATCATATTGGATTTGCACCCTACCACTGCCGCCACTTTGGCTCACCGCCGGCGAATTTCCATCCCTCCTCCGACCACCAAATTGGTCCGAATGTGACCACCTCACTGCCGGCAATGATTACGGCTACGGCAAGGGTCGAGGCTGGTCTCAAACTGTCAGCATCGACAAGAGGAAGTTATCTGGGTGGTTGGCCTATTCAGAGGTGGTTAGCCAATGCTGGTAAATGCTCCAAATGAGGCGGCGAGGGTGGCGGGAACCCGACAGCAAAAAATGCTCTATTGGCGGCAAATGTAGCGGCGCTAGTAGTAGTGGTGGATCCTAATCGATAGCCAACTGTGAGGCGGTCACGATTGGATTGGTCCGATGGCTGGAGGAGGACTAAAAACTCACTGATGGCAAGCCGAAGTAGTGGCAGCGGTAAGGTGAAAATATCTGATGTGGTGGAAGAAAAAAGTTGATTTTTTTACTTAAAATTTCTAGATGGTCCAGATCTTGCCATGTGGCAAGATCTAAATGATCAGCCACACGTGGGCCTAGTGGGGTCTACCTAAGATATATGTAATATATATATATATATATATATATATATACAAAAAGGTTGCAATGCGCTGCAGCCTTTTTGCAGCGTATGGCAGCGCACGGCCCGTGGGCTGTTGGATGAAAATCCAATGGCCCACAGCCCCACCTGCGACCTGCCTAACTTGCCCGACCCCGCCGACCCACTCGCCAACCCCGCCGCCCGCCCGACCCCACCCTCAACCAAAGCCACCCACCACCCTGCCGCAGGTCCCCGACACGACCTACCCTCTCGACCCCACCCGCCGCTTGGCAACCAACCCCCCACTTCAACCGACCACCCCTGCCACCCCGCCGCAACCCGCCCGCCCCTCTGGGCGGCTTGGGGGCCGCGGCAGAGGGGCGGGTCAGCCGCAGCGGGGTGGCGGGGGTGGTCGATCGCGGTGGGTGGTTGGTTGCGGGGCGGCAGGTCAGGGTCAAGAGGGCAGGTCATGCCAGGGGAGCCACGGTAGGGTCGCGGGCGACATCGATCGCGGGCAACTTGGGGGGCCACAGTGCGGTGCTGGGGGGACAGTGGCTGGCGGGGGAGGGGGAACAGTGGGGGGGGGACCGCTGCGGTGGCGGTGGGGGTTTTGGAAGGGGGCAGCCAAGGGCGAGGGGGCCGCAGCTACAGGGTGGAGGGAGGACGCCGGCGGGGTGGGCAAGGGGTGGCAGGATGGGAGGCCGCGATGGCTTAGGGTAGGCGAGGTGGGGACCGCGGTGGAGGGGGTCGTCAGGGCTGGCGAGGGGGCCGCAACAAGGGTGGCCGCCAGCAGGGGGGCGGTCAAGCGACAGCCAGGTGGGAGGGCGACTAGGCGGTCAGGCAGGCGGGTATGGGGTGGGTCTAGGGGCATTAGTAAAATCTGGCCACTGGATTTCAATCCAACCGCCCAGATCTAGCAGCGCATTGTGCGCTGCCAAAAGAGGGCAGCGTACCATAGCAGTGCCCTATATATAAACAAAAAGTTCAGATCGTGTCATTTAAAAATCGAAACTAACTCAAACCTTAAAAGTGACTTTTTTAGGCAAAAATCAAGACAAGGCTAAATAGTCCTCAAACCCTAAACTCGATCAGACGAAAATTTGGAACTCAATCAAATTGGGCCTACAAGGATAATCCGAGAGTCCAAAATCCCTAAACTGCATGTAAATGAAATACCTTAAAAATTCCAAATGAATACTAAATATTGCAATGGCCTATAAATTCCAAATGTATACTGAATGCCAACACAATAAAAAAAAAATGGTATGCCTCATATATATATATTGATAATCATGCTCTATTGTAACATAACTAAAGTTATCATCTACATGTCGGGCATACTCAGCCTCTATAACATAGTCATATGACTATATAGGCCTCATACTCATGGTATGAAAATTAATTTAGCTCAAAGCCACTCGAACCGACTCGAGACCAACCCGAAATAGCAAAAATTACAACCGGGTAAAACCCTAACCCGAAGCGTTTTACGAGTCAAGTCTAATTAGAGGTTAAGACCAAGTCCTTCAGGAGTGTTTTTGTTGCATATTTGTAACCCTCTCGAACTATCCTAGCCCCAAAGGGACCTGTGGCACAATTTTCAAGGTCATCGTTGAAACCCTAAGTGCATGCAAACTGCTTTTGGCACAAAGGTGTTGTCCAAGCGCCCTTGCATTGAATGTGTTTATGGTTAGGGTTTCAGATTAGGGCGCAAAGGCATTGTGCCCGAAATTTGAAATTCCCCCTTTTCTCAGCACCAACGCCCTTGCACCCAACTGTTTGATCTGCCTTGGCGTGTGGTTTGGTTCACGCAACTAACCCATGTGCCTGGATTTTGGCTTTCCATGGTCCAACTTGACAGTGCACAGTGCAAAGGCGCCCTCTCAATGCCCTTGCAGTGAGCTTTTGCGTAGACAACGTTTTTGGCCTATAAATAAAAGCCTATCTCCAAGCTTTTCTCCCCCTTTGGCTCCGTCTCCTCTTGCTTCCCTCCCCACCATTCTCTTCGGTTTAGTATCTGAATAAGTCGTCATGTGCATTTGTGTTTAATGTCCAATAAGCAGTTGAATTCTTCCTTTCGTACTTCCTGCAATATCAGTATATGTAAATTAGTGGTGCTCTCTATGCTAGTACTTTAAATCAACTTCATTCAAGGATCTTGCTAATACACCCATACATGAACATCAAATTCGCTTCTAAACATCATTAGTTGATATTAGTGTTTCAAAATCAACTCCTACTTCCATTATCTTTGATGCATTTGTGTTCTATACAAAAAGCAGTTGCAATTACTTGTCGAATAGAGACACTTGTGATCTTGAACATCAAAATTGATACTTAATATAACTGCATCAGACGACTTAAGATAATAGTGTTACATATCAATCCCTACTTCGGGGAAAAGCCAAAATTTCTATACTCGATTCTTCTTATAGTTTAGCAGCTACAAGATGTAAGATCACAGCCTAGCTGATAAGAATAGCTACATGCTAACACACGGGTCACAAAGGAACATAGTTATTACAGTGTGTCCGCACCAATTAATGTCCTCAATTCAAGCCTAAAAAGTAAAAACCCACAATATAAAATGGAAATTTATCCCAACCTAATGAACACCTTACCAGTATCTTCAATAAAGATAGTTGGTTGTTAACTATACGCCGATATAAAATAGGAATTTATCCCACGCAATGTAAGTATCAAATGATATTCCAATAGTACTATCAGAAGTTATAAATGTAACGAAGTTAATCAAATTTGACGTATAAATGTAATTCAAGATTATGAGCTAAAATAGATAAACTCAAAACCATCCTAGCAACTTAAATTTCAAATTATAAGGTCAATGTATGTGCCTCATAAAACCATTATAATGTTGATTAGTAGTGTCGGTTCTTGGGTGATAACTTACAAATATACTTGAATGAAGTTGCAAGGTAAGCACTTCATCATTAAGCACCACCTTCACCTTAGATATAGAAGTCAAAGGAAGTAACCAACGAAAAACACAACTGTTAGTATAAGACATAAAAATTACAATTGTAATTGAACACAAAAACAAATGACAATTTATTGAGAGACTAAACCAACTCGGTGGGCTTTCTTAAAAACTGTGGATCTATCGTCCATATGCATAATCCGATGGCCTGCACAGGCTTAAATATACAAATTAGGTGCTTCCAAGCATAAAATTTAATTCACAAAGCTCGAGTTAAATATGGGTCTCTGTTATTTCCCAATCAAATAATTCAAAGTATCGTTAATCATTATCAATTCTAAATTTCATAACGTAATTTATCAATCAACTGGTAATTATCACTAAATTTCACAATGAACGTACTCATAAACATATGAATAATTCGTAAAAATTATGAATAATATGCATAATAATCCGAATAAATTAAAAAATTTAAATTTGAGAAAAGATAAGCGTCTCACAGCTATTCGGACTTGAATCGACGACAGAGGCGGCGGCCACGGCCGTCGACGGTGCCGAGGAGCGGCGGTCGTGGCTAGAAACCGCCCGGCAAGGGAAGGACTATGGGGCTAGGTGGGGTCTAGGTGGTCTGGCCGAGGTGACTGGCTGAAAATTGGCCGGCGGCGCTGCTGCCGGCGGTGACCAATTGACGGCAGGGAGGAAGGGGGCTGAACAGGTTAGAGGAAGGGAAGGGAAACAGGGGAAGCGCTTGGTCGGAGAGGAAGCTGGCCGGCGGTGAGGTAGGCGTCGACGGCAAGGCGCGGCAGTGGCTACTAGCGGCGGCGAGGCCAGTGGCGCTCCCGAGACCGAGAATGGCCAGCGGCGAACAGGGGTAGGGAAGATAAAGAAGGGGAAAAGGAAGGGAACGGGAGGCTGGGGCAACGTCGCTGCCGGCCGGCGGCGGTGGGGTCGTCAGCTGCTGTGGTCGTCGGAACCGGGCGAAGTGGTGGTCGGTCGATAGGTTAGGGAAGAAGAACATGGGACAACAGGGAGGTCGTGGCGAGAAAACTCCGGGATAGAGTTGTAAATAAAACTTAATTTCTTGATCAAAAATAATAAATAAATTTTAAAAAATAATAAAATAATAAAATTTATAAAATAAAATAATCTAGTTTTAACTCTATTGACAGTATTTTCGACCTACTAACCTACTCAAAATAATAAATAATATATTCTAATATGATAAACGAGCTAAATTTAATTCTATATTCCACTAAAAATTAAAAACAAATTAATGTACTTCGTATGCTCAAATAACTCATTCTCTTATGACGTTATCCTCGTATATTTGGGTAGATATGTCCCTCATAGCTTATAATATACGGTTGGCCTCGGCTCAGGATACGTGTTCTAAAACTTACTAGACTAAAAATAATGGTGACCAATTTCGACTATAAAACCTTGACTCAAGTCGTCGGTTTTATAGCCCTATTACTTCTTCAAACCCTGAAGTAATGTAAAATATGAGGTAATTATGTAACACAGCACAATTCTAAAATTTGTGACACTAATTTTATCGTTTCTTTGTCACCTAAGTACCGTTACACGTGTTATATGGAGGTTGTAAGGGTATAAATTTGTCTGCATGAGTATGAATATTTGTTGTGCTCTTGCATCAACTCTTTTAAATTAGTTATCTTTACTTACAACCCAAATAAAGCTTTCTGAAGTTTTCTAAATTCTCATGGGTAACTCAATGTCCATTTGCCAGTATTTTTTTACTTGTAGTTATTTCGAACCGATAATCAAACTTATTTAATTATTGACTTTGTTCCTTTTTATATGTAGGTGAGGTTCATTAGCGTTGCCCAACCTAGGCACAAGAATTAGGAAGTTTAGTGGTATTGGTTGGGGTTGAGTTATGTGTTTATGTATTGAATTCTATTGGATGATTGTATTATTTTGGAGGGCATGTGCCCTAAATTCTATGAACCATGTATGATGGATTGGGTTTTTTGATATATTATTTGTGCACGTGTGATTATTATATTATTGTGGAGCAAATAAACTTTAGGGAGAAAGCTAACCATTGTCTGCAGGTTGTATAATGTCTCAAAGTCTTGGAACATGACGAGGAGCAAATCTAGGTACACAACTTATTTGGTTGCAACTACATGTATATAGAGGAATATGGGTAGGAGAAATATATGCCATGAAGAACCCACATGAAGACTGGGGGTTAGAGTATGAAGGCCTATGTTTAATTTTTTCTTACAAGGTATGTAGAATATATAACCATGACCTAGTGTTTAATTTGCGACACTTATCCGTTTTAAGAAATCAAGTTACCTAATCCAATCATTGAAACTAAGAATAAGAACTGGAGTATGTCACAACATCTAACATCTTAACTGCATTAGGGGTGTTACCTTCGTATAATTCAGAGTGATCATTGCATTTATAAAATCACCCCCTTAATCACAAAAGAGGTGTTGCCTTTATTGTGGCTAAGAGTGCTTATATAGGAGCATTAAGTCTAAAATCTAATTTATGTAAAATAAATTTTGCACGCATTCTATAAAAATTATGTAAGGTGTTCATTTTAAGCTTCTTAGAGGGTTGAGATTTGTTTTCGTAAAATTTGTACATGATAGCCCAATGAATAGTTTTTTAACTTATAATATCACGATTCGATTAGGCTGATTGAGGTCTTACAAAATTATTTCTAATATTTATTTTGACTTATATTTTTTAATTAAATTAATATTTTTAGAAATTGATTTTATATATTGTTAATTTATATTATTAATAAATTTCAAATGTACATTGCATCTATAATGACTTGATTTTTCAATTATTTTTACTAATATTTGATGAGTTAATGTAAATGTTATTAGGATTTAATGATGTGAAATTAGATTGATTGATTAGTAATTAATATTTCTATTGGATAAGAATGAAAGTAGAAATGGAAATGGCTAAAATGGTCTCTCTAAAAAATTCTAAAGGGAAAATTCAAAAATACTTAAAAGGAGAAGTAAATCTTTTAATATTTTAAGATAACTTTTAAAAGAAGTAATCTACTTAACAAATTTTAATGGTTAGAATAAGCAACAAAACCTGATTGATTAATAAAGGAAGCAAATCTAATTGGTCAGTAGAAGGAGCAAATTCTAATCGGGTATAAAAAGCGTGAAATTTTTTTTATAAAGTAAAAAGATGTGAAATTACTAAACAACTATTTACAGAAAGTTCTAAAAACTTAAAAGTGAATGAAGCAATTGAAAAACTATAAATAGGGGTGTGTGAGGGATGAAATAAGAGAACATGGAAGGAGGCTAGGATGAAGAAAAAGAGAAACTAGTAAAGGTACATAGATAAGAGGTAAGAACCTAACCTTCTTAATTACATATAGATTTCTCATTTCTTCATATATGATAATTCCTTCTCTCAAGATCCTTCTACTAGTTAAAATAATGAATTGCGATTGATCTTTTAAATAATAAAATATCATTTTATCAATGAAGTATTTTAAATTTCTCTTTGTGTTTTATCCATCATTTGTTTCATCTTTTGAACATGGAATAATTGTGTATGTTGTTATGAACGTTACATGTTCTACCGAGTACTTTTTCGAACTCACCCCATTCATCCTGCAAGTAACAAGATAGAAGAGTAGGTGACTCGTATACATGTTAACTTAATATGATAAATGTGTTTAAAGATGTAATCTGTTGTTATACTATGTAATAATTAAAAGATCATGTATTTTTTGATATGATGTAAAATTTTCTTATAAAAAACTTAGATAATAGCTATAGTTATGAATTTCACTTTATTATAAATTCCACACTTGATCAGTAAGATCATGTTGAAAAAAATAAACAAGAAATAATAATGCCTTAATGCTAATAATATTGATTAATAAAGAAATAAAAATCCTTCCATCCCGAACAGCCATGACAGCATTGCGCGTCGCGACTCCCGATAAAGCTTAAGAGGTCTCAGGAGAGGTGGCGACCAACAGGAGATTAATTCTCCTCCTGCTTCCCGCCGATTTCCAGGAAATACAATCTCTTTCTCCTCCTTTCCTCTATTCTTCATTTTCACTATATTTTTTTCCTATTGATAAGTGGGCTCTGCTCTGATAAAATCCGTGCAAACAGGCACTTAACGACCAAAATTTTCCGTCATTCCTTTCATTTTTACTAGCGACAGATCACCAGGTCCAACATAAACAGGATGACCTGCACTAACTGGTATTATTAGCAACCCAATATACCAAAGCACTGCTGCTCTAATAATAATTTTCCAGACTATGGATGTAATATGAGAGAGAAAGGGAGTGCAGTGTTGACAAGGAACTTCTCTCAGGTCGCCAAGGAGGTGGGTGGAGGGTGGTTTGAGGAAGGGTAGACGGCCGCGGAGATGGAGATGGGGGAGCAAAAAGTGGGTTGTGCTGCAAAAAGTGGTGGTACACTGGAAAATATTTTAACTCGTATTTAATAAAATATTAATTATAAATTATATTTTAAATATTTTGTAAAAATATTTATTTATTATTTTAAAATCTAAATAGAATTCCAATAACCCTAATTGAACCAAATATATCTTATATTGACTATAATTCAACATGATCACTTGAACGATAAATCGCAACATGATCACATATTATCTAAGAAAATTTTTAATGGTTCTTATAACTTTCAATTGTTTAAGTATCAATTAGATGAACTTAGTTAAATTAAATTATTTCTTTATTTATTCTTAGTTTTTTATATTAAATTACCATAATATGGATGGTTAAAATATTTTATATTTTGTGAATGAGAAAATACTTAAGATAATTTTAATTTTAACCATTTTAATAATGTTGGATTTATATTTATAGAGATCGCAAATTAGTGCAAACTTGATTATAATAAAACCATAAACTTAGTCAACATTAGGACAACACTTTATAAGGAATTACTGTACTTCAAATTACTTCAAATTAATATCATGCCTAAAAAATGAAAGGTAATTTGGTTATATGTCGGTCAGGAGTTACTTTATTTTGAGATCCATTAACTCTATTAGTTAGCATTTGGGGTTGGATTATTACTTAAAACATCAGAGCTAATTTTATTCCGTATTAAATGATGGGTTGAGTTAGGGATGTTAGCCAGGTAATTGATCATAGGTTAAATAAGGACGTGAGTTAGGATTAACAACAGGGCCACATGTGAAAATCAAAGACAATTTTTAAGGTGGGTAAATTATAAAATCTATCAATTTAGTCTCACGTCTAATAATTACTGTAGTAAGATCCTAATTATAAGTAAGTTATAAATCTTTAACTTTGGTTAATCATTTTGGAAGAAAATAATTAAGCCAATTAGTTTAGTCAAATTAAGTCAAGATGCTCCCAACAATTATAAATAATTTTGTTAAAATAGTCCACATGAATATCAAAGCTAGGCAAATCTATAAAACTCGATGTTATCTGTGCCTATATTTGGACATTCCAAGGTACGAAATGAAGTGAATAAAAATGAGCAAGAACATTGCCGGTTGAGCAAGAAAAGCTAATACTTTCTACCACCCTTTCTTCCCCACAAGCCGAAACATAATTGTAAAATGATAAAAAAAAAATCTCCATTTAGTTGGGAATAAGTGACTGCAAATAATTTAGTTTAAAAAGTACATAAACTTCAATCATTGGAAAGTAGAAACAACTCCGTTACCCTAAATGTTTGAGGTCAATTGCTAAAAAATGAACATCAAATTTCTTCAAGTGGTGATGCCAAACAGAAGAAAAAGAAAAAATTAATACAGAAAAATAGATCCCTTGAAACTTCATTAATACTATTTTCTAAGATAGATATTCATCAACTTGATCGTAGTTGTCAGGCAGTGCTATGGCTTCAACAGGCAAGGAAACAACCATGGTAATGGACTAAGGATGTTTCACCATCACTGTTCCCGAATATCAACTATCTATCCTAGGTGTTGTCAAAATGGAGCAGCACAGCGGAAATAAAATTTCCAAACTCATATTTTTCTATTCACTCTTTTCTCGGTGCCTTCTCTTCCTCACTTCTCTTCTCATTTAATAGTCATGGTTAACCATCCATGGATCTCTCGTTAAGACCAAAGGGGATAGTAGCCCACCCAAAATGGTTGAAGTTAAATATATAGGGTGGTATTATTTACTAGGATTTACACCCATATCATTTCACACATAGGGTTATGACCCATTCCACTAGGTGCTGATACTTTAACAGTGACCGCTTGGAGTTCTACAACTCATTCTAAGGAGAGAGGGGTGAAGATGAAGCAATAGGGATGAGGGGAACAGGACGATGGCTATGATATTGCTGAGATGCTATTTTTCCTGTTTTCTTTTGTTTTTTGATCTAATCAATGGGAGTAAAACCCACCGTCAATTTGATGTGTAAGTTGCCATCACTCACCACTTGGAGGTGATGACTGTCAATTTGATGTGTAAGTTGCCATCACTCACCACTTGGAGGTGTTGACTCTGTGTGGAGAGGAGTGAAATGGATAGAGGGAGTTGAGGGAGTTCGGATTTGATGGTCTGGGGCTTATGTTCTAAAATGACAGCTCAACCTAGAATCTTGCCCTTTGATGTCCTTCAAAAAAACATGGATAATACGAAAACATTAAAAACATCTCAAATGGTCGAACAAAGATAAACATATTAAAGTTATCGAAGGTGCCCAAAAATTATGGATGTTTGTCTCGCCCATATTGAAAGCCGTTTATCTTCGCTCGAGCATTTGCATGGTTGTATCAATGTTCTTTAAAGGACATCAGGGGCAAGATTACTTGTTGAATTGTCATTCTAGAAGAAAAGCCCAGGCCATCAAATCCAAACTCCCTTTGTATATACATATTTTTCAAAACAAGTTACTTCGTAAGTACTTCCTCCTCACACATTCCCTCCCCACCATTCTCTTCGGTTTAGTCGTCATTTGCATTTGTGTTTAATGTCCAATTAGCAGTTGAATTCTTCCTTACGTACTTCCTGCAATATCAGTATATGTAAATTAGTGCTGCTCAATGCTAGTACTCTAAATCAACTTCATTCAAGGATCTTGTAATACACCTATAGAACATCAAATTCGCTTCTAAACATTATTAGTTGAGATTAGTGTTTCAAAATCAACTCCTACTTCCATTATCTTTGGTTGTTAACTATACGCAGATATAAAATAGAAATTTATCTCAACGTAATGCAAGTATCAAATGATATTCAAATAGTACTATCAGAAGTAACAGATGTGACAAAGTTACTCAAATTTGACGTATAAGTGTAATTCAAGCTTATGAGCTAAAATAGATAAACTCAAAACGTTCCAGGCAACTTAAATTTCAAATTATAGGGTCAATGTATGTGCCTCATAATACCATTATAATGTTGATTAGTAGTGTCGGTTCTTGGGTGATAACTTACAAATATCCTCGAATGAAGTTGCAAGGTAAGTAATTCATCATTAAGCACCACCTTCACCTCAGATATATATGTCAAAGGAAGTAACCAAGATGTTAGTATAAGACATAAAATTACAATTGTAAATGAACACAAAAACAATTGACAATTTATTGAGAAACTAAACTAATTCGGTGGGCTCTCTTCAAAACTGTGGATCTATCGTTCATATGCATAATCTGATGGCCTGCACAGGCTTCAATATACAAATTAGGTGTTTCAAAGCATAAAATTTAATTTACACAGCTCAAGTTAAATATGGGTCTCTAGAGGTACAATTCTGACAACGAGCACCTTACCAGTAGGGCTGTTAATTGAGCGAGTCAGTTCGTGAGTATTTAGCATTGACTCGGCTCAACTCGACTTAAAACTCAACGTCTAAATGCTCGAGCTTGAACTCGACTCAAACTCGAATCCTACAACTCGAACTTGAATCAAAATCGACTCGTAGCTCGATTCGAACTCGACTAGATAATATAATATAATAACATACATAATATCATTTGTATATTTAAAATACATTTAAAATCATAAATAAACATTATAAACAACCAATATCTTCAATAAGTTCTCACCCTGCAGTGCTACTTCATTCATCTTAATCTCCCCTCTGCTCCTCCGTGCCAATCTTTCCCTACCAACTACCTAACAAAACAAAGTACAATGGAAAACACCTGTCCAGGTGACCCAACATTCTAGCAGCCAGCCTACCTCAGAGTCCCAACTCAAAAAGGTAACGAGAAAGAAGCTATTCCTGCTCAAACTGCACAAGAACTTTCCTCAACTCAAAAGGCTAAAAGCCTATGTTGGTCATTACAACATGCATAAGAATGACAGGTATATAACTTCAAAGAGAGCCTCATACGTAGAGAGTACAAAATAGTCGAGAAGCCCAAAAGACCAGGTCGACGGATGGCCTCCGAGTATTTAGCAACCCAAATATATAATGAAAGCAGTGACGCTCTTGGTTAACCAAATTATAGGTGTGATATGAGAGGGGATGAGAGTGCAATATTCTCCTAGGTCCTAGTGAAGTGTGGTTCGACGAAGGGTACAGAGACATGCATGGAGATGTCTCTGCAAGGAGATGAGGGAGCAAAAAGTGGAAGCGCTGCAAAATGCTTACGGCGGGGAGGGAGACGGTGGAACACTAAGATTATAATATCAATTCCACCCATTAGTATGGCAAGAAAATTATTACAAAATGATAAAACAAAAACAACACAACAAAGCATACAATTTTAAAGTGAAAACCAACCTCTAGATAACCTAAGAGAAACGAGGCCAACAACCTATTGAACCGATCCCCTATAATTACAAATATTATAATCATAAAATGAGGATTAAAAGAACAGAAACTCCTTAAAAAATACAGGTGATCCACTCCATGGTTGTAAAAATCGGAATTGGAATCAGAAAGGTAATGAATTGGATTAATTGGACAATAATTGGTTCAGTTGAATCAGTCCAAATCGGTCATATATAAAACTTTAAAAACTTATAGCATAAATACATGAAAAACATAATTACATAAATTCTCAACACAAATATACAAATTTATAATTTAATAAAAGTATAAAAGAGCAAATGAAGAGACAACATCAGATTTATGTGTACAAAAACTTAATACCAATAAAATTTGGACAATTTATTGCATAACAAAGCATGCTCAAATAAGCAGAACAGGCTTGCCCTATTGAAAAAAAATCAAACAGTTGCAAGCAAGCAAGCGATACAATCTTGTGCTTCTAGACAACTACAAGAACACAAAGTGAGATAAAATTCATAACATGTTGATCAGAGAATCATACACAACTAAGAAAAAACAGCATAAATCAACAAATTCATCAACCATCAACAAATTCATCATAAATTCAGCATTAATCAACCATCGACAAATTCAGCATTAATCAACAAATTCATCAAAATCACATCAACCATCAACATTTCAATTTGTAATAAAAAACAATAGCTAAATATCAAAAAAATAAGAGCATCAACCCAATCATCAACACACACATCAACAAACAGCATCTAGAACAAACACCGAATTTGCACAACATAGAATTTGTACCAAATTAGAACAAACAGGAAAGGAAAGCATGAAAATTTTAAAAAAATTTCCAAAAGGTACAAACAGAGGTCTTAATGGATGAGGCAAGGCTGCAAGGGGTGGTGGCGGAGGGAGGGGCGGCACATAGGGTGAGCGGCAAGGGAGGAGCGGCACATAGGGTGAGCGGCAAAGGGAGGAGCGAGGCCGAGGGGAAGGGGTAGCGGCAAACGGGCAGAGGGAGGGCGGACGCAAGGGGGGCAGCAGAGGGAGGGGCGAGGGCGGCACACGTGGTCGGCAGCGGAGGGAGGGGGCAAGGGCGGCACACGGGGTCGGCAGCGGAGGGAGGGGGCAAGGGCGGCACACGGGGTCGGCAGCGGAGGGAGGGAGCAAGGGCGGCACACGGGGTCGGCAACGGAGGGAGGGGGCAAGGGCGGCACACGGGGTCGGCAGCGGAGGGAGGGGGCAAGGGCGGCACACGGGGTCGGCAACGGAGGGAGGGGCAAGGGCGGCACACGGGGTCGGCAGCGGTCTAGAACAAACACCGAATTTGCACAACATAGAATTTGTACCAAATTAGAACAAACAGGAAAGGAAAGCATGAAAATTTAAAAAAAATTTCCAAAAGGTACAAACAGAGGTCTTAATGGATGAGGCAAGGCTGCAAGGGGTGGTGGCGGAGGGAGGGGCGGCACATAGGGTGAGCGGCAAAGGGAGGAGCGAGGCCGAGGGGAAGGGGTAGCGGCAAACGGGCAGAGGGAGGGCGGACGCAAGGGGGGCAGCGAGAGGGAGGGGCGAGGGCGGCACACGGGGTTGGCAGCGGAGGGAGGGGGCAAGGGCGGCACACGGGGTCGGCAGCGGAGGGATGGGGCAAGGGCGGCACACGGGGTCGGCAGCGGAGGGAGGGGGCGAGGGCGGCACATGCGGTCGGTAGCGGAGGGAGGGGCAAGGGGTCAAGGGGTTTGCCGACGGCGGACGGGCAGAGGGAGGGGCACACAAGGTAAATTTTAGGTTTTTATATTTTGATTCCACTTTTATCCATACATAAATAATTTATTAATAATCATACCTAAGGTATTTTAGTCATTTACCCATAAAACCGATCTCGACCGATCACAACCAATTCCAAATCGGTTGTGAATTGGTCAAAATCAGGGTGAATCGACCGATTTGGTGACCGATTTCTAATAAACCCAATTCAACAGGTTTTTCGGATCGGATTGCTTCCGATCTGAGTTAAATCGATCGATTCCAAATAGAATCAATGATCCACACCATAAAAAAGGTAGCCAATATAGAGATATATTATAGAACTTATAGAAGTTACCGAAAAGAGATAAATCAAAGATCAAAGGGCAACTGAAAATAGAATCCAATTAACGAATCTCTATATTGAAAATGGTAGATTACTTCCAAAACTCCCTTACGCTTTACTAGATTCCCACCTCTATACTGATAATGGTAGATAACTTCTAAAATTTCCTTAGACTTCACTAGATGCCTTAATCTCAAACTCAATGAATGTCTAAAACATCGTGTAGCAATATGTATTTATAAAAAAATTGGTGGATTCTCCAATACACTAAATTATAATCTCCAACTTTTAATATATGGCTTTCCATCACCCTATGGATGTTTTCTCGATGCATTCAGCTCATTTTTCCAAACTTGGATTCTTTCATTTCCAAAAATTTGATCTCCCACTTCGTAAACACAAAGGAGGGATTCACAATCTCAACCCTAAAGAGCTAAACTATTGAACTTGAGTATACGATATTTGAAATTTTGGTGTAGGGCAGTAAATGGTCATTCGAATTACCGATTTACCAACCTTTCTAAATATATACATATAGCCATAAAACTCTTTTTACCTTGCCATTAATTTTGAAACTTAATTGCTATAGTATCACTTTGAAAATTTAGATTATTTATTTATTTATTATCTAATTTGTAATGCTAGATTACGATAGTTTGGATGGTTATAATTTTTATATTTCGTGAGTGAAAAAACTTTTTAGATAATAATAATTTTTTACTAATATATAAAGTGGTAAAAATCAACTATCTACACTAATAATAATTTTGAAAGTTAATTGCTAAAGTATCACTTTGAAAATTTAGATTATTCATTTACTTATTATCTAACTTATAATACTAGATTACGATAGTTTGGATGGTTAGAATTTTTATATTTTGTGAGTGAGAAAGTTCTTTAGAGAATAATATTTTTTTACTAATATATAAAGTGGTAAAAATTCAACTATCTACACTCGAACAAAATCGGTCATCAGCAACCGGATATTCAGTTGTTGATTTGCGACCGGATTTACGACCGCCAAATACGGTCGTAGTGGAGAGGATTTTTGATAAACTTCGTGACCGGAATGAAATCCGATCACAAAATGAACATCCAGATCATCCTATTTCAATTTGGTTTCTAAATAAGCGACCGTAATAGTGGTCACAAAATCAGTTGCAAATTATTTGTAACAAGGACTCTAATCGTAAATTCAGTTTCAAATTCAGTTCATGATTGTTGTCTTTTTGGTTGCTAAATAATTGAGATTGGGAGCCGGTTGCATGTCAGTCTTAAAATAACCTAAAAATATTAAAAAAATTTGTTACTTTTTGTTTTAAATTACCCCTTTAATAACAAAAGATTATAAATAAATAAATTGATGACCATGGCTATATAAAAATATGTAATAAAAGTTAAATCTAAAATTCAATACTTTATACAATGTCATACATAAAATATAAATCAAATATATAATAAAAACAAAACCATATATCTAGCCCAAGGGAGGGGCGAGAGGATCACGAGGTGGCATATCATGGTCATAATCAAAAGGGCCACGACGCTGATCTCTACACCAGGAAAACATATAAAGCATATGGCTGTTCATAGTATCAATCTCAGTAACAAACTGGACAAGTTGGTCATCTCTACTATGAACCTCCTTCCTCAGTTGCTGGTCTCTCTCATCAATCAACTGGGTAAGCTGGCAGTCCTGAGCCTCATCATCTGCCCTCATCTCCTTCCTCATCCTCGAGATCTCTATTGTCCATGCTACTCGCAGGTCTCTACCTCCTTGAGCCACCGGAGGAAAGACTCGTCAGGTTGAGAAGTCTGGCTCATTGTACCAGTACTGGATCTAGCATCCTCAGCGTGATAAGAAGTGGATCCACTTGACATAGGAGGAAGGTGGCACACTGTAAAATCCGTGCCCTTTAGCTTAAGATTTTATTTGTTGTTCAGTGTAGTTTGGCTTTTGGTTTGATTCAATTTACCTTTTTGGTTTGATTTGATTTGGCTTGGCTATTGGCTCTCAGTTCTGATGAGAATTAGTATTGCTCCTGCCTTGGTTTGGAAGGCTTTGGCTTATGTGGGTGCAAGCTGGTGTGTTTTTTATGGCATGCGTTGTATTTTAAAAGTAGTTAATATGGCCGTTTACATATTAAATGGGTCGTTTGGGGAAGGTATTTTAGTCATGCATTTAGTATCAAGATGATATCAAATACTTAAGTTGATATGATATTTGACTTATTGTCATACCACTTCCTAATGTATATGACCAATTTGTCTTCATACTTATTTAAAAATTTCTTTAGTATTGTACCCTTACAAAAGTCATGAAATTTGTGTAAATACAATTTAATTTGAGTCATAAAGATGTTATGAGTTATGTCACATTAATAGACCATATTGGTTGGTCGTGTCTATTAATTGTACATGCTCTTCAATTCCCTATACCAAGATTCACTATCTTTTCATTTCCTAATCTTCTTATTTTTCTATTAAAAATTTTGCCTTTATAAAAACATGTTAAGTCATAATTGTATTACTATCATCCTTTCACCTTTTGTTAAATTTTCCCAACATTATTGTCCTTCAGAGTTCATTGAAATTTGCCATTAAAATTAGTAGTCAAGGTACCCGTACACATCAACTATACTTTGAAGTATATATTTTTGTCATCGAATCTGTGGTGATTCATTATTCTTTTGAGTATGTTATTATTTAATCCTCTTTTTTTTTGACATTTGATGAAAGATTTGTAATTTTTGACTAGATCTGAAACCTTAATCTTATATACCTACGATTTGGTTAAATTTTCTATTTTGGTAACTCTTACACTATTGTTTTGTAATTGTTTTTTTTATTCATTCATGTCATATTTTTATTCATCTATTGTAATCTACAAATATATATATATATATATATATATATAATTGATTATAATTAATCATATCTCATTTAATCGTGTATTCTCATGCATGCATCGTATAGATTGTGTTAGATGTTGAGTTGGGTTCGTTTATAGGTCATGTGGTTCGAGCTCGCTGGTAGATTGCTTAAAGCTTGGAGACCATGTTAGTTTATGACTTATTTCTTAAGTGGTAGTTTTATCACAACTTATTTAATTTGGATCATTTATACATCATGTTTAATAACCTTCGAAGATGAGATCTTTAAATTATTTTCAAAAACCAAATAAACCATCGCAAGTTGCTTTCTTTATGGAAGCCTATTAATATTATTATTCCCTACCTGTGCCTACTATTATTATATTATATTTTTGCGATTTTGAGAGTGAGGAGATTGTTAGAAATTATTTGAGTAAGTCACACTTCAAGGGGTAAGTCCAAGGGCGTAACCTGTTGAGGAGCTCAATTATTTTATTGTCGATTGGATCGATGTAGCGCTGTACTTTCATTTCTTGCTGCATTATTTTCACCCCTATATCTATGAGCTTCTCACACCTAGAGAGGCATAGTGTTACGGGAACCGTATTCTACGGTATATGTCATGACTATAGTGTCCTTTGCTTGCCTTTAGAGGTCACATGAAATGAGCATATGTCAGTTTATAGAGTTATTTTATTTTGCAGACCCCTAACTTGTTACGTAACTTGTTGCTAACAATTTTTTCTTTTTAATATTTATACAAGTGGTGTGCCTAAAGTGTCCCTGGCGGATATAGGGGGATACTAAAAGTCTTCACATATACACATACTCCCGTGGCATTGTTGTCGTGTTCTTTTCTACTACTTTCCCATTTTATTTTGGTCATCGAACATCTTTACTCTTGATTAATATACTAATGTCATAACCTCATGTTTTGAGAACTTATATTTCCAATAATTTATAATATTTTGAATAATGTTTATATTTTCTTTGTTTTTGCTTATCATGGTTGTGGGTAGTGGTTGTCTGTCATCTAAGATGCCAAGTAGGTTTAAATCTTAAGGGGTTTTGTGAGCTTGGTCTTCTATGTACTTAAGTTAAGAGAACAATATTAAATAATATAATATTTCGGTTCCTTTCGATTAAAGGATGAATGGGGCATGAGATGTTACACACACTACCATCAATGCAAATCTTAATCCATAATACAGACCTTTATTTGGCTCTCTGACCGCATATCGATTTACCAAAGGGTCGACCACCAACAGCTGGCTAGAAGGATTAGTACCATACGTCGACTTTATACTCTTTTAGTACCTAGACCGAAAAACAATATTGATTAGCACAAATCAATTAGCAGGTAGACTAAGTAAAAAACATGCACCAAATGATAATATCATCTGACATTACGTTAAAAAAAGCTACATATATGAAATATAGTGCTCAACTAAACTCGTAACTAATCAAGTCAAGAAAAACACTAACTTATGTACTTGATTTTATAGAATCAGTGTTGGACAATAGTCCAAAATAATCGACTACAGAAAAGCACTAATTATGTTCAATATGTAAGCTTATAGAATTAGATTGTAACTTAAGAGTTATGAAAAGTCAAATCTCAAGTTTAAACTGTCTGTCCTCATATTAATTTAATTATTACTTTATACATCTATTTTCAATCTACCTAAAATAATCATTAATTTTAATTACTAATTTCAAACATGAATTTAAACAATTAAAATAAAATTATGCTAATAATACTATCATAATCATTACCTTAAAATAAACCCTAATTTTATAAACAATAAATATACTAGGGTTAGGGGTCGATAGTAATAATAAAATGGTGAAAACTCGTTTATGACAAAATGACCAAAACTTTGCAACCGCAAATTCAGTTGCAAATTATCGACCGCATTGCGCCCGTGTTGAAGTTGGAATTTTTTCTGACCGCATTGCGACCACAAAAATGGACATAGAATATTTCAATAGTTTAGTGACGGTTTAGTGACCACCGAATATTTATAATAGTGACTTATGGTGGCTAATTTTGGTCGCAAAGTTGATGAACTTTGTGACCACTTTTTAGAGTCGCATATCGGTCGCTAAGTTTAATTTTGAAACCAAATAATTTGAAAATAAATTTGTGATTGCCCTTTCGACCACTTATCCGGTCGCAATTTAAGTTACAAAAGTTTTCTACGGTTTAACAACCGCATACATAGTCGCAAATTTATTTTTAAATTATTTGGTTTCAAAATTAAACTTAGCGACCCATATGTGATCGTAAAAGCGGTCGCATAGTTCATTGACAACTTTGCAACCAAAATTAGCGACGGTAAGCCGCCGTTACAAATATATGGTCACTAAATGGTCACTAAACTATTGAAATATTCTACGACCACCTTTGCGGTCACAATGCAGTCGGAAAAAATTCTTGTTTCAACGCGGACACAACGTGGTTGCTCATTTGTGACTGTAATTTTGCGGTTGCAAAGTTCCAGGAGTTGATGAGCGATTTTCTACTAGTGTTATTAACTATATTTTAACCAATAGTAATGGTAAAATGGTAAAAACTCGTTTATGACAAAACCTTATAAACTTGTTTAATGACTTGGTTATGTTAAAAATTTTGAAATGATAAATACTTATGGTGAATGTTATCAACCATGATCAAGCCATTTATAACCCTATGGACATGGTGTTTTGGCTCTTGCCATCCAATTTGTCATCTACATGCA
This sequence comes from Piper betle, assembly GCA_033002965.1. Lineage (NCBI taxonomy): Eukaryota > Viridiplantae > Streptophyta > Magnoliopsida > Piperales > Piperaceae > Piper > Piper betle. Next base: position 35,528 of record JAURVB010004491.1, read on the forward strand.
TGTCAAGAAGAAAATGAATCTAGCTCTTGATAAAGTTAGTGAAGTATGTAAGAACTTGTGTGTTTCTATGCAAAATAATGATTGGTTTAATCTATGAATAAGTCGTCATTTGCATTTGCTTTCAATAATAATGGCAATAGTAATATACCTCAATAGTTGTGATGTTTTTACCGATTATTTTCTTTGACATATATTCATAAATAAGATGTGCGTGCTCTCCAACCTCACAATCTACGTCTATGACGTCCAAGCATCAGCCTCAAGCTGATATAGCAAAGGAATTTTTTATGCCCCTTACAAGTGGCAGCCAAGGTGGTATACAATCATACATGGTTGTATGACACACCGCGTCTCCCCTTGAGCTCCTCTTTCACGCCCAACTATTTATCCCCCTTCCTCACCTCCATCACCCACTTTATATAATGCCTCTGCCACGACCTCCCCTACCGGAACCATTCCCTTGGCACCTGACTTGCAAAAATTGGCTGATTCTACTCGAAATCGGCCGATTTAAATTAGATCAAAGAGCAATCCGATTCAAAAACACGAGTAAATCGATCATGGCTCAAACAGTTTGTGAATTGGCCGATTCCACTTAATTCAACTAAACTTATAGGACCCTAATTTCATTCATCGCCTAAACCCAATTAAGGCATCGTATAAACATCATTCCACGTTAAAGTAGGCAACTAGGGGAAAACTTGTTCGTGGTGGTTAAAAGAAGGCCAAAAAATAAAAAGGATACCCAAACAACATAAAATAAACAACACCACGATAAATGATATCTTGCAATAATATCTAATGTTGAGGCACAACAAAAGGGGAAATCATCTATAAGCAACAATATTTTATTTATGAAAGAAATCAAACTTTTACGAAAAAGCCAACAATGTTTCGTTTATATATAGGACGTTGAAAATTTGAAAAAATTTCACAACCTACTGTAACATAAAAGATCATTAAAAATCATTAAAACTAACGTGGATGTTTTACTTGTTATCTGGACTTCGGGGCGTGGAAAAACCTGCATAACCCTACCCTGTTAGACCTATGTATCCAAGAGTTTTCTACATGCAGTCAAGTTCATTTCACAAAGCATAATTATTTCACAAATAACTTCATCTCATATCAAGTCAACGAATGTAATACATCACATACACAGCTGACATGGCCCTTCAAACTCAAATACATCTCAAACATCATATATAAGAAGGACCAAAGATCATAAAAACTCAACCACACCCAATAACCGAGGAGCACACAAGCCACCACCTCATGAACAAGTGCCCATCCAACCATCTATGTGGGTCATCACCCTGGAACCTCACTTACAAATGGCGCGGACATGCAATAAGCTCAAAAACAGATTGAGCATTGTCCAACCACCAAATTGCCTCCTCCAGATCAGGTAATTCGAAAAATATTCGGTCACCGTTCTTAAGGAAACGATCTATCTCTGCCTTCTAACCACCTATCTGTGCAGCATCAGAACTCTCCCCCACTGCAAACAGCATAGGCTGTGTATCCAACGTCGATCCTCCTTTGAATGGCTAATAAGATGCTGGCTGCTCAACTCCACCACCCATTGCCCCTGGAACAACGGGGGGAGGCAGTGATGGTGGGGCATAAAGAAATCTAGCGTCAACACCATTGCCTGGCTCAAGAACTGTCTCAATCGGTCTCTTCTTTGCTCTAGCCATGGCCACTATCAACTCTCGAATCATCTCCCTCGTGGCTAGCATATCCTCCCTTTGTTGTACTTGATCCCACCTGAGACACTGAATCCCATCTGACCTGCTTTCCCTACGAGAACAACGGGCCGGCGCACAACAGGACCGACTCGGAGATATAGAAACCAATCTATTAGTATGGTGCCACTTCCCATCAGACGAATGCCTGGCAGAATGGGATCGGCTCCTACGATGACTGCCCATCACAGAACCTGACACCCACCCCGCTTCAGCAAACACAGCCCATAACTGGGCTCACACCAAAGAGATCCAAATATACCTGAAAATCACAAACAGTAAACGAAAGGAAGCGTGCCTGCAAGCATAAATGAAGGATCGATTCATGTGGTTGGGGAAAATGAGAACGACAAAATAACTACGTGCAACTCAATGACCTCAAAGCAACCTCTGATTTCAAAAACTGTAACAAAAAGAGAATGCATGCAAGAAGAAAAGAAGAGGGAAGAGAGAAGGAAGAAACCTCTAGGCCAGAGGGAAGAAGAAGGAAAGTTGAAATGCAATATGGAGAAGCTAAATCTTTGATTTTGACTGGTTGGAATGATGAACAAGATGGATTGGGAGGTGTAGGAGTGGATGGAGGTATGAAGGTGAATTGGCTGGTTGAGAAAGGGAGCATCGCTCCTGTCTTTTCTTTTCCTGAAACAAGGGTGGGATTTGTGAGTTTTCCAAATGGGGTTTTGGGGCAAATAAAACTAAGTAAATTTTTAAATATGACTAACAGGTTTAGGCTTTCAAGAATTCCTCTTGATAAAATTGAAAACAATGAAACCGGAAATAAAAATAAATTAAACAAGACAGGATCAAATAAGAAAAACTAAAAAAGTTATAAGACTTGCCTCGGTTATGAATATTTATTATGCTAAACTCTACCGTACTTATCAAATGAATGCACAAATAAAGCACAATACACTTTAGGCCTATAATACAACCTTATCAACACCAAACACACAACTAATCTTATAACACAAATTGATCCACAAAAAGGGCCAATACGTATGTTATTTAATCGTTGAACTAACTTCAACTATTGTTAAATAAAGTTTGAGCAAAGCAAAATTCAACCGATTAACAACTAAGGAGCCATTTTATGTGACATCACCGGGTATTCAGATGCAAGGTTGCACGATTGCATCAAGAGCGCAAACTGGACTCCTGCAAGTGGGCTTCAAGCATAACCCTCGACAGCATGGGCTATATAAGCCCAACCTCTACCGCTCCTATACCTATATAAGCCCATTTCATCATAGTCCACATCATCGCACACTTAACAACTCTTAATTAAACAGACATTTTGTCAAACTAGGTAGGGTTGTTCTTACTCAATTCAATTCGACTCAGTTAAAAATTTAATACTTTTTCATATAAAAACCAAACTTTTTATACCGATTAAGCTTGTTTACGTGCAGTTTAATTCTTACATCTATTTTTGTATAAATAATTACAAATACAAATTAAGCCTAATCAAGCTTAATTCACACTGGCAATGACACGTGGTGCCGAGCCGACCAACTCACTGAGCTCACACCCACGTGATGGCCATCTCTCTTAACCTAAAGAGATACTCCTTAATAAATGGGATTCTAGGTGCCCCACTCACTCATTAGTTTAGTGCTTAAATATAGAGATTAGGTGGAAACCTCTCCTAATCTACTATTACTTATAAAGCTAATTTGGATTTGGGGGAAGAGGACAAACACCTCCACTATTGGCTCCATGCTGAGTAGGCCCTACTTGCCGCCCTTTGTGGTATTAAAATTGATAAAATGAAAGTCATATGCAACTTGGTGATTATGCCTTCCAATATTAATTGATTAGGTCTTGTTAAGCCAACCCTACAAAGCTTTTTTGCCGTGGTATATGCCCGGGGCATCGTTTGTCGATGATGATGTTGATGCGGTTAGGAAAGTGAACTATTTAATAATTTATTTATAAGAATATAAATAAAATTGTACTTCGAATTTGCAGGTAGAGTGTAATAATATTATAACTACTTAAAATTGTCTAACTAGAACTGATTAAATTTATTTTAAAATGAAGGGTAATTAATCTCTACTTCCGAATTAACCATATCATTAAAAAAACAAATTCGAAGGCAAAAAAAATGTTACTTAAAAACAGAAACTTGGACAGAAATTTATATATGTTAATATTGTTTATGCATAAAATTTTCAGCCTTGGAGCGTTGAAACTGGAATTTAGAGAACTCTGAAAACGATTAATGAGTCGTTCTGAAACTCTCCACTACGGAAAGCAAAGTCAATCTTGTGTGTCATATAATTATCATTTAACATGATCTGATCTACCTAATTGGTTATATAATATATAACATAGGTAGAAGAACTAGACCAGATCTTCTATCATATATATATCTTCCTTAAAAAATCAATCTCAAGATATTTTTGCTTGCCTTTGGTTTAATTTATAATTTTATATATGACCAATCAAGCCTGGCAAAACTATCTACAAAACCCAAAAACAAAAGAAAAAGTAAGTTGGTCATACAATAAACTAATATTTAGTACCAGGCATGACCATTCTATATTTGTGAACAAGCAACATCAAACAAGTGAAGGAAATAAAACCAGTACAAGCAACGGAAGATTTGAGAGGTTATTTGTGTTACTATTATGATGGACAATGGGACACTGACCACATTGAAGTTCAAACTGCAGATAGATTTGTCCTTGGCTTGTCATGGACTCTGAATAATCACAAGACAGGTTCATGCATGTGTCTGTATCTAACACTCTCCATTGAATACATTGCATTCAATTATTGTACACATACATATCATATCCATAAATTATAATATTTTGTAGCTAGAGTTGGTGTATATATATATATATATATATATATATATATATATATATATATATATATATATAATTAGGGTTTCGTAGGGTTTCCTTATTATCGTTCTATGCTGACGGCAACCAAGTGACACTTGGCTAGCCATTAAAAATAAAGTTAATTAGGAGTTCGATTTCCGACTTAGCCCTATTAACTTGGAAATTAAAAGGTAACTAGGTTGAGGTTTAATTAATATATAATTAGGGTTTTGTAGGGTTTTCCGAGATTATCGTTGTTTGCCGACGGCGACCAAAGGGCACTTGGCTGCCATTAAAATAAAGTCAATTCGGAGTTTGACTTCTCACTTAGCCCTGTTAACTTGAAAATTAAAAGGTAACTAGGTTGAGACTTAACTAGTTATGGCTGTTTGAAGCTCGATTTGGCTCGTTATTTAACTTATTTTTAACTATTACTTTATCAGTTACAACCTTATTTACTTGGAGCTTGTCTTGGTCCAAATCTGTAGATTTTGTGTGTCTAAAGGAGGAATTTATACCTTATATATATATATATATTAAAATTTATCATGATAATTTATATAGCTAGTTGAAAAAATCTGTAGATTTTGTACTCATATTATTGCATGGTCGATCATTGGATAAATAAACTATTCCATAAGTACAAATAAGTTTTGTAATTTTGAGGTAGCTCATGAAAAAGAATGATGTAAATATCTATTCTCAAGAAATTCTTGCAATGAAGTTATGCTATTGCATTCGTAAGAAACTTGACAATTATATTATATATATATGTTAACACGATATTATGTTGTCGACTTCCAAAACTCAAGCCTCCTAGAATATTATAAAGTCTTTTATATGAAAGATGTTTATCAAAGGCGTATAAACTCAAGCTCATACTAAACATAAGACTTCCTACATTTCTCAACTCAACATTCTTAATTCATGTGTAGTTTTCTTAAGTAAATTTTAATTTTCACGTATTTTTAGTTAGATAAATGTAATTTAATCATCGATCTAACACGGAGTCGAAATTTAAAAAATGTAACCTCACAAATTTTTCTCAAACCCTGCCCAAGATGAGAATTTGTGCGGTGTGTTTCCTTTTAAACACCGATGATTGCATGTAGATTACGTGCTTGATGGTAGATATCATACGGGTTTAATTATCATGCCAGTCTAATGAGATGCATGATAATTGGAACCATACGGGTTTAATTATCATGCCAGTCTAATGAGATGTATGACAATTGGAATGAAAGTATTGTTCATACCTGTCTAATTAATATTGAGCAAGAAAGTCAATTGTCCAGGGTCAAAATTTATTGATCAAATTATTTACGACCAAACATTGTCAAAATTTGGTCAAAGTTAAAATATTATTTTGATTGCATATTCATTTTACTATATGATTATTTTTTTCATTATAAAACACATTTTTCTTACAAAATACTAATATCTCATTTACTATCTAATCTCATTTTATTTTCTACTTAGTTTTGCCCTTGAGGATTAGCATAATAACATCATAAGTTTAAAAATTAATTTAAATAAATAAATAATACACTATCTTGATAATTGCTGATGTGCTTTCAACAATTTTTTATGATAATTTAATAATTAACTTTAAAATATCACCAATATCATTAGCTCATAATTATTGTGGGCCATTCGATCTATTATTGATCAGACAAAAAATATATTTATATTTAATTATAATTATTTAAATTCGATCACAAATATTTTATATTAATTGATTCGTTTAAAATTTTTTTATAACAAAAATATAAAACCAAATTCCGATAAGCGCTGATAAATCCACGTGTCTGCCAGCTGTAGGGGTTGTGGAGAGTTTGACTTGCTGACCAGTCCTAATATGGCGCTCGTGGGGCGGGGAAAGACGGTGTCGCTACCCGACAAAATCTCCCTTCTAAACGGACCCCCTCTCTCGTCATGTCCGTTCAGGGCCAATTTCGTCATTTCCAGCTGCTTTATCGTTATCTTTTTTTCCCCTGTATATGAGGAGGCTGACATCTATAAAGTAACAAAATCATGAATGGCCAAAGCAATATTTTTTGTTCATAAAAAAATAATAAAATTCTTCTTTGGTCATGGACTTGATCAATCCATGCAACATGTATGTTTATAAATTTGATTAAGAACAAAATCAATGTCGACGTTTGCGTGTCATTTACGCCATAATTTTAAATATTATATCGACTATCACATCAAATTTTTAGTTAGTATGCTTTATGTAGGGGTGGGCATTGACGCCCGAATTTGTCCTTCCGTCCGATGTCCAAAATATGTCTGACCGAATTCGACCGAATTAAAACAAACTAAATATGGATATTTTTTTGTCCGACCGAACGACCAATCGAGTGTTCGATATTTTATATCAATAATATATTATTTTCAATATTTGTAAGACTAATATTATAGTTTATTAGAAATTTAAAATATAAATATACAATAAAATTAAATAAATTTATACATAAAATTGATATTTAATATCTTACATATCCAAAAATGGCATACATATAAAAAGGGTAAAAATCACTCTTATATTTAGGATTTTAAAACTATACATTCACGTTAATAATCATATCAAACCACTTATAATTTAGTTAACATGCTCTAAATTTTTAGAGTAAAAAAATAATCTACATATAGAAACTTTAAAATAATCATTGACATCAAAATATAGTTTAATATTGCATATACTTCAAAGATAAAATATTGTAATAATTGATTCTTCATCTAACTCACCTACATTAAAAATATAAAAAGTTAATTACTCATATTTTATATCCCTCTATAAATGAGTAATTGCATAAATTTTAGTTCCCTCAAACTTTTTTTCACAATAACGACAAATAAGAGATTCTTCCATTCTTCTAATATTTTCTATCAAAATAGGTGCATACACCGGATGTTATTTTTCTCTTTTTAATAATGTATTGTTTATATATTCTCCTTCTTTAGCAATCGAATTTTTATTATCATTTTCACCTTTACTTTGTTCAGTTAAATTTAATAATATAATCCATCTTCGAAAAAATATATATCATATTATAAACATAATGTAAAACCAGTGATCTAAGTCATGGTTTTATGCTTATGAACTGATCGGTTCAATCGTCGGCTTAAGTCGAGTATGTTTTAGAATACGTGTACTGAGTTGACGCTGGTTGGGTAATGAGTCATGAGGGTCATGCGTACCCAAATATATAATGATAACATCATGAATACTACAAAAAGAATGAGTTATCAGAATATATGAGAGTATGGCAATTATTTTTTTATTTTATATATAGTTAATCGTGGAATTAGTTTAGGCCGTTTACTTTGTTAGGACGCATTACGGGGAATTTGGGTGGGTTGTTAGTTATAGAATGTCATTATGATGTTGTAATGTTTATTTTATTTTATGAGATTTTTCTGATTTTATGGATTTTTTTAAGATTTATTCCGAGTTAGTTATTATTATTGACTCGAGACATGAGTGAGTCAAGTCTTATTTATAATATTGCCATCAATCAAACCCTCGACCCATTTCTCTTCCCTGTCCATGCCGCGCCGCCCCTTGTCGTGGTCGCCGCCACTACCGACGTTGCCCTGCTGCCTATCTTCCCCGCCACAGCGTTGCCATGATGCCCCGAGTGCCCCCGCAATCGCCCAGCCTCCACGATGCCGGAATCGCCACTCATCATCAATTCTGCCGCCGATTACCCTCTGCTCGCGTCATCGATTCTGCCACCGGCACTGTCGCCACGACCGTCCAGTCACCCCTTTGACATTGCCAACCCTCCCACGGCCTTCTCCGACAAGAGTGGAGCCCATCGCCACCCAGGCCGGCCGAACCTAGCCACCCACGACCGACCGCCTTTGTTTGACCGTTTTCCAGCAAGTCGCCACCTCTGCCGAGCACGTCGACGTTGTAAATGGGTTAGGCTCGCCGAGCCGATTCCAATGGTTCCAACGGAGGTTTGCTGGCAGTGCAAAGCACGGCGGTGGAGGCGGCTGCGGCGGCGGCGGCGGCGCAGAGGGTTTCAGATTGTCTGCGGACATTGCTTGGGCCCGACGGATAATTCGATGTCCGAAGTCGATCGGACAAATTTTGTCCAACAAAATTCCGAACGGACACGGACAATAATTCGTCTAATGTCCGTCCAACCGATGCCCACCCCTATGCATGGACCAGTTTCAATCGGATTTAAAAATCGGATTTAATAAATTAAATTAACACGGATTTTAAAAAAATTAAATTAACACGTATTTTTTAAAAAATTAAATTAATGCATATTTTTCAAAAAAATTACAGGGTCTTATCATTAGTTATAATTTATTTATTTTATATGTTAAAAATTAAAAATTGTGTTCATAAGACTTATATTAAAGATATATATTTAGGTAATTTGAAAGAATTATTATCATTTTATCGAGCTGAAAAGCTTAATTGAATGTAAAAAAATTTTAAAAAGAGTTTTACATTAAATGATTAACTTTTTCATAAATATTCTATTGCCAAGTACTATATATATATATATATATATATATATATATACTTAAACTATTGATTTTCAAGAATATGGTATGTATTTAAGTACTTTACAAGACTGAAGTCGACTGTGTATATATAGACCCATCAACAAGATTCAATGATAAAAATTATGTTTACCGATTTACCTATATTTAAAAAATTAGCACATATATGGATAGTGACTTATTTATTTGTGTCATTAAAATAAGAGTGTTAAGGGCAAAGAAAATTCTTATTATTTTTTTAGAGGTGGAGGCGTTAATTGAGTTAAATTTACGGTGCATATATGCTGGTGATGTGAAAATGTTTTCGATTTGTAACGAGGTGTAATTTTTTATATTCAAGAAAAACTTTTTTTTCCCTGAATGCCCAAATTACCCACTTTTAGAGATAATGCGAGAAAAGATTATATAAAAAACATGTCGTAGTTTTGGGCTATTTAAAACTTGATTAAATTAGATTTGATTTAGTACTCAGAATCAAAAATTAATTTGAAGATTTACTCAATATTAAATGACCAAATACCCTTCTTATATATGCTCAAATCTGTTCAGCTTGAAGTTCATTGAATAAGATTTTTATCATATTTTTTAAAAGATTTTTGTAAATATTTAATTAAAATAAGATAATTTGAACCGAGCAAAACTCGATGATGACTTGGCTAGTCCAGTATACTTATAGGGATCCTATGTATATTATATGTAGCACTGACATGCAAACAGCAAACAGAAGCTGTTGCACCAGGAAGAAAAAATACAGTGAGGATTTTTGTATGGCAAGCTGGCAGTAGTATATTATATATCTACTAATTTAAACATACATCTAGTTAGAAAGAGTAGTTTATTGATGTACATTATACCAAGATAATAACCCTATAACAGTGTCTGATTTGTTTATTCCACTGATGGTTCTGCTTTTGAAGAACAAACTATACTTTTCTTCACTCCCCTTCCCATTTGCAAACTCTCTTTCACTTCTTTGTATAGCCCACACCAGCTACCCCTCCCCTTTTCTTCTTCTCACCACACTTTTTCCTCTCTTTCTTCTCTACCTTCCTCCTTCCCCTCCTCTAACCTTCCATGTCTGATTTTACATCAACCTTCCATGGAAGACCCCCTCCATAACTTCACATAAACTGGTCATCATCATGTATAGTTACCTCTCTAGTTCTGCTTCCATCTTCTTTTCATCTGGGTACCTGAGATATATCAAGTTTTGAATAGTGAATACTCTCTTGATCATCCAATTTGTTCCATCTCTATTGAGCACGCAGTTTGCACCAAAGTTTGATGTGGCTGAGTTAGCTAGCTCAAACTGAGCTTTTGGCATCTTCAATTTTAGAGCTTGATCAATCCAATTTAAGAGCAACTGTTGTGAAAAAGAGAAGCTACCCATTTCTGTGGGTATCACTGTTTTCTTGGATATACATAACATTGAAGAAGAAAAAGAAGAGAAGAAGAAGAAGAAGAAGGAGAAGTAGATGTAGAACATGGCAGGTCACAACCCCGGCCATGGAAGCTCCCATGGCAACTCCAACTACTTCCTCCCACCACAACTGCACCTCCACCACCACGTCCAACCCGCCACCGGCGACGGAAGTGACACCGCCGACAAGCCGACGACCAGTCGTCGGCCACGGGGCCGGCCATCGGGGTCCAAGAACAAGCCGAAGCCGCCCATCATGATCACCCGCGACGCCCCCAACTCGCTCCGATCCCACCTCCTCGAGGTCTCCCCCGGCGCCGACGTCCTCGAGTCCGTCTCCGCCTACGCCCGCCGGCGAGGCCGAGGCGTCTGCGTCCTCTCCGGCTCCGGCGTCGTCTCCGACGTCAACCTTCGGCAGCCAGGGGCGCCGCTGGGGGCGGTGGCGGCGCTGCGCGGAAGCTTCGAGATTCTCTCCTTGACGGGCACGGTGCTGCCTCCGCCTGCTCCGCCGGGGGCCGGAGGGCTCACGGTGTTCTTTTCCGGCGGCGAGGGGCGGGTGATCGGTGGCTGCGTCGTCGGGCCACTCACGGCGGCGGGGCCTGTGGTGATGATGGCAGCGTCGTTCGGGAATGCGGTGTTCGAGAGGCTGCCGTTGGTAGAGGAGGAGGCCTCCGGCGCCGCTGGGGCTCAAGTTGGGTCTAGCGCTTCTCAGTCGTCGGAGGTCACAGGCGGAGACGGCGGCGGTGGTGGTGGAGGAATTGCTTTCTATAATCTTGGAGGGGGCTTGGCAAGCTATGGATCATCTCAAGCAGGGGATGTGTTTGGATGGGGGAATAGTAATATTACTACTTCTAGTGCAAGGCCACCATTTTGATTGTTATAGTTTCCATCACTTTGATCAAGAGCTTGTTGTTATAGCATGATTCATGAATTCTGATTGGTATGGTATCAAGAGCTTCTCATATTTATATATAAGTTTTGATTCATATCAAGGCATTGAAGAAGAAGAAGAAGAAGAAAGGTGATTGTGTGAGGAGGTATGACATGTTTGAATGAATAGACAGAGAAAATGAGGATGCTGTTTGAGATGATCATCACTTTTGTTTCCATGGTAGATTTGAGCTCTGCTCTCAATTTGTGTGCAAATTTGATATTTATTGAATATCTCATCCGCTTTATTTTTTGAGAGCTTTTTAGTCATGTATGAATCTATGATTGATTGTCTTTGCACTTGTAGATTTTCTTTTTGTACTTCTAACTTTGATGTCCAAAATTTTCCTTTATAAACTTGTACTGCATGCTTCACAGTCCTTGAAATTTTTACGGGCCTCAACGTGATTTTGGTTAATTTAATTTTGGGAGTTTTTTTCTTTTTTCTTTTAATTTCTGTTCAGTGTTGAATCTTTATAAATTGTTTATAATTAATTCACTACAAAATAATCAAGCCTTCATTACACTCATAGAATACATATATTAATATACATCAATTAAGAGCTTTTGCTGCAGTATTCTTTTTTTCTTTTCATTCTCTATTTTCTATCATTACACTTATTATTTGCTAACTAATGAGTCGCCCCATTCTCTCAAAATAGTGTTTTATTGATCAATAGGTTTTCTCCATAGTTTTTTTTTATCAAATTAATAGCTTTTCCACAGTTCTACATTTGTTGAAAACACTTGCAATTCCAAAGAAAACCCTAGTTTTTTTCTGGTGCTCACTGATCTGCAGGAGGCATGAGGCCAAAGCTTCCCAGGCTACTTTGACTGAGTGTTACTGCACGGACACAAGAACACAAGAAGATCAAGGAAGAAACTTGGAAGTTAACAACTAGAATAATGGTAACTGACACAGACCCACAAATTGATCTCTTTGAATGACTATCACCATTTGTTCCCAACCTCCTTTCTCTACATTTTCTTTGCTAGGTAGAACTTTGCTACATTTTGTAAGCTGTTTTTTTTTAATTTTTGTTTATATATGAAGTCTTTCATATACGTAGACTTTTAGTCATCCAAACATCTTTACTGCATTGAAGTTGAGTATATATACATATATATGAGTGTGTGTTTGTGTGCGCACCCAGAAAGAAAGAGCTAACTGCATTGAGCACAGCATTTGCACCATGCCGGAGTCGGGCATGCATCTCTGCTTTCAATACACATTTGGTTTGTTCGATGTGGTGTGATCTTTCCCAAGCTTGACTCCTGTTTCTGTTGATTTCCTTGTTTTTATCTTTATGCAATACTCTTCAAATTCTGATAGAAATCATGTTTAAATAAGGTGTTAGCCGCTAACATGGTTTCTTCTTTTTCTTCCACTTTAATATACCCAAAAGACATGGATATTTACAAATAACAAAAATTTTAAATAGTATTGGAGGAGTTTTTATGAACTTTGAATATATTTAAATTAAACCGTGTCAATCTATCAATTAGTAATTATACACGTAGAAATATCATGCATGAGATAATATTGAGTAACTAATATTTTTTACAATTATATTATGTTATATTAAGAAAAATAATTTGTTGTCTTATTGTCAATGTTGATTGAAAGACCTAATAAATAAGTAGAGAATGGTGAATATTTATACCTACTTATTTTTAAATAACAAAAGTGGCATAAAAACATGTAATAATAGGGTGATTTGCTTAAACTTAATTGTGTTATATAAGGTGTTAAAACAGATTATTACTCTTATATTAATATGATCGACATGATTGATAAAGTTGAGCACAAAAAAGTATAAGTTACATAACTCTCGTTACATTATTATGATTTTTTTGAAATTTATGGATTTGAAAATCAGATAATATGTTTTGTGAGCTTATAAAAATCAAGAGGCGCTAAATGGCGTCCAGATAATTACAAATGTTCTGTATATCGTGAAAACATTTTCCCTTGCGGTGATGGGCCTTTTGTGCCCATGCATGTATTAATTGACGTAACAAACTTGGCAACGATATTAAAAAACAGAGAACAAAAAAAAATTCAAAGAACAAAGAAATATTAATTATTAATGGTATTAACCATCCGAGGCCAAAAATTTAGTACTAAGTATGTTTTGTAAATTGAGTGGTAATTTTTTATTGAAAATCCTCCGTGCACCACCAAAATTTTCTCTTACCCACTTTAAATTTAATAGGGTTAAAAAAATTGCCATGTAAGTATGATTTATGTGGCTAACTTAATAAGTCAATTAGATTTAAGGTGAAAAAGAGTGAAGAAAATTTAAGTGGTATACATAACATTATTTATCTTTTGTAAGGCCTTACAAAGTCCAATCAATGTTAAACAAATCATCCACATTAAATATTTTTACGTTAATTTTGTTATTTCAAGAATAAATGTTCCTCTAATTATTCATTGAGTCTAACCTTCTCGCAGAATGTTTTCCCTATATATTATTAAAAATAGTTTTCCCTACAAATTATTATAAATATACAATTATAACCCAATTATGTTATATTTGCAAATAATTTAAACGACAAATATTTGATAAATAAAACGAGAGAGCCCTGTTTTACTAGCGCGATAAATTTTCTAAATGATTGAGAACAACATGACAGACTTAATAGAAAACCCGTTATGGGATAATTAAGGTCTACCTACATTAATCTCATCAATTCATATGAATAAGCAATTATACACTTATTATAGGCAATCATAAATGAGGAAAGATCACATATTTTTCATGTTGGTAACTTTGTTATCATATATTAAGTTGCAATGTCAAGGTCAAGTACTTAGACGATAAAAATTGGAACTAGTAAGAAACAGAAACATCTAAATTATTCTTTCGGGAACGTTTAGTCACTCCAATTACCCACACTTTAGCAAACATGTTTTGGTAAGTGGATAATTTTAGCTACAATAAATAAATAGTTTTATATAGGTGAACCTTACCTACCAAACAGATTAAACCGGGAAAAAGAGCGCAGGCCCCTCTATATTCATCAAATCAAATATAAACGATGATGATACAGCTTACAGACATATATGTCGCCACAACAAGTAACAAAAAAATAAGTTAAATATGACTCACCATACAAAGTACATTTATCCAACGCAGGAATAGCTGTCCATACTAGTGAAAATTTGAAATACAGGAATAGGTTCTTTGCCTCCCACATCCCATTCCATGGCTCATGGAGTGCCGCTGCTTGGGCCGAGAAGAGGCATAATACTCAACATTACAAGTATAACTACCTAGATCTGCACATGGTGCGTACAACCCATGAAACATGTCCTTTAACACAATAACATATTGCAGTTGCAAGAGATAGTAGTTAGCATTCGAACCCTAAAACTTACATTACATACTAAGGTATAGCATTCAACTTTCTTTATCAACACTACTGGATAAATATGACAATCCGGAAGATTAGCACATTCCTGAGGTAGGTAGGCGAGATTGTTGCAATGAGCAATGTTTCCAACCATTCATTTTTGTACGATAACTTATATTAAAGAACAACCAGTTTAGTCAATCAAGGATATAAGTCTGTAATGATAGCACGGTTCAATAACAATATTTTCATTTCATAAAGTAAAAGAAATAATCAAAGCCCTATCTTTCCGTAACGCTGAAGTCAATGATATATTTAAATGGATAAGTAAAGGAGCATCAGTTTGAAATTTTAATATTCGAACAGACATTGACGACATTTAGCCCATGCATAGGAGAAAATTGAGAGCATGGTACTCGATACTTCATCTACTTAGAGATTGCACTTCTTTTCAAATGGCAGAGAGAGCAGTTCAGCACAAGCTTTTGGAGATAGTCAATCGCTTTTGCCTTCCTGAGCTCCAATCTCTTGAAGGTAATGTTCAGCATCTAAGGCAGCCATACATCCTGTGCCAACAATGTATGAGAATCCCGGTAGTAACAAATCACATTTCTCGCTAAATAGAATGACAGAAACAACCGAGTAATCCAAAAAGGCAAGAGATGTATATCAACAACTTGTTTAAGTGTATTTACCAGAAAAACTACTCATCAATTATCCATCATCACAGAATTTGTGAAAACTACTGGAACTTTAAAAACAACTGTGTAGGAAGAAGTATCAAAATAGAGTCAAAAGTATCACAGGCTTCACAGAATTTTACTAGAAGTTTCTAATGGAGGCAACAGTATTATCCATGATATACTAACCTAGACTAAGAGTGCATGCATCAAATAAACATAGCAGAACACTGCATAAAGAGTCAGTTGATCCACATTTTAAAAAAAATTATCTAAATGCAACCCATCCAATTCTATGCCAGTTAATTCGAAAAAATAATCACTGTATTTTCCTACGTTAAATTTGCCCCTACTTATAATATCTTTCTTATTCTCCATCAGTTTAGAAAGATTATTACCCAGGAAATTCTATTTGAACTGAAATTCAGCCAAATAAACACCAAGAATGGTTGTCTGCATTTCTTAATATCATGTGATAATGGAAGATATCACTAAGGCATGGATTTCTATCTCAAACGGGATATGAGATGAAATCCCTTAAAAACCAATGGTATTTTAGTTTTTTCTGAATTTCACTCAAATGTCATAAAATTTACTCTCCGGCAAGCACCCATAATTCCCTGAGATGTTAGATAAAATACTTGGAGTTTCTAGGAACAGAATTTTCGAAAGGATTGATCCAAAAAACAGACAAACTCCAGGCATTAATAAAAAACAAGAAAAAGAAAGCAGAGTCATACCCCTGAGTATTTCGAAAGTGGATGGTAAGGATACTATCTCTACGTCCTAACAAGGACGAAGAGAATATGCAAAAATTAAAGGGAAAATAGAGGATTGTAGCTGCTCAAGAAAAACTGAATTTTCACACGTAAAAATGAGAATTTGAACCACTCACGTTGTGTTTTGTAGTCATCTTCTCTAATCCTATGAGATACAGGCCAATGCACTGTCACATGCTAATTTTTACTTCTTACTAAAACAAGCTACAAAAACTACAGACAAAATTAATGTAGCTGATAAACCACCTCAAGATACAAAATAGCTTAGTGATAAACCAAATTGGCTACACCTGGCCAATACCTACAGCCCAAAAATATTCAACTTTGAACGGAAGGTAGAACAAGATTTTAGACATTTAAGGCAGTAAAACCTATGTGTTGGAACATGTAAGTTTATTGATCATTTTATGCACATCAAACAATCTAAATTTCCCACAACAAATTCATCTTAAAAAGCATTGGCACCACATGGGCTTCTCCTAGCCACAAGTACGAACCAAAACTTTTCAATTTCATATGTAAAAAACAACAAGATTCTAAGAACACTTAGACACCAAACTGATGTGTTGCAACACAATTTTGTCGAACATTTTAGACAAATCAAGTAATCTAAATTACACCACAAATTCAGCTTATCAAGCCGTTAAGTCACTACATTAGCTTCATCCGAGCACCAATAAGGACTAATCTTTAAACCTTGAAGGGAAGGAAGAACAAGATTCTATGAAGATGCACCAAACTGTCGCAACACATGATTTTAAGTAAGCACATCAGACGATCTAAATTTTGACACCAAAAATTCATCTTATCAAACAAATTAGTCACCACATAGGCCTAATCCGGTCTTCACTTAAGACCAAAAATTTTCAACTTTGAAGAAAAAGAAGGAAGGAGGGGTAAGAATCCAGACCAGAGCCGGCGGCGGTTACAGCCTGCCTGTACTTCTTGTCCTGCACATCCCCAGCAGCAAACACCCCACGCACGCTGGTCAGCGTCGTCCCAGGCTTCGTCACCACATACCCGTCGGCATCGAGCTCCAACTGCCCATTCAAGAACTTGGTGGCGGGCTCATGCCCGATGGCGAAGAACAATCCCGAAACCTTCAAATCCTTCACGTCCCCGGTCGCCACATTCATCACCTTCAAACCCCCCAGGACCCCCGTCCCACTCTCCTCCCCGTACGCCCCCACCACCACCGAGTTCCACACCACCTCGATCTTCGGGTTCCCCAACGCCCGCTCCTGCATGATCTTCGAGGCCCGGAACTCCCCCTCCGATGCACGATGTACACCCTCGACCCGTACTTGGTGAGGAACGTCGCCTCTTCCATGGCCGAGTCGCCGCCGCCGATTACGGCCAGCGGCCGGTCCCGGAAGATCGGCGCAGCGCCGTCGCAGACTGCGCAGGCAGAGATCCCCCGGTTCCAGAACCCGCCCTCCCCCTCGCCGGAGCCGGGGAAGGGGAGGCGGCGGGCTACGGCGCCGGTGGCGACGATGACGGCGTCGGCCTCGACGACGGTGTTGTTCTCGGAGACGATCTTGAAGGGTCTGGCGGAGAGGTCGACAGAGGCAACGGTCTCGGTTAGGATGTTGGCGCCGAAGCGGACCGACTGGGCGCGGAAGCGATCGGTGAGGTCGAACCCGGCGATGCCGTCGGGGAAGCCGGGGAAGTTCTCGACGTCGGAGGTGGTGGTGAGCTGCCCGCCGGGGGCAATGTCGTTGGCCATGCAACCCTCGAAGACGACGGGCGAGAGTGCCGCGCGGGCGGCGTAAATAGCGGCGGTGTGGGCTGCTGGGCCGCTGCCGATGATGCAGACGCGGGTGCGGAGGGGTCCGGGGGCGTCCATGGCAGCGGCGGCGTCGGTTCCGACGGCGGTGGTGACGGTGCCGGCGGCGGCTTTGCGGAAGAGGGAGAGGAGGCGGAGGCCGAGGGGCATCGCGCCGGTTAGACGCCCGTGTCGGAGAAGTTTAGGGTTTGGCACAAGCGAGTTCGCACGTGTGAATTGAGGAAGGGGATAAAAGGCTTAGTCACAATAACCTAATTCAAAGATTATCTTTTTCCAACATTTCAACCATTATGCCCTTGGAAATAAATAAATAAATTAATTAATTAATTAACAAACAAATAAATAAATTGTACCCTGCCAAGAAAATTGTAAATATGCCCAGAAAGAAAAATATTGTGTGAGAGCTAAGCATATATATTAAGAACATGTCAAATAAAAATAAAGAATGCTTAGTGTGGCCCAACTCTATTGTAACACTATGTGTTCATAAAAAAGCTATCCAAAGCTAATTATTGAGAATGTCAGAATTGTGATAAAGAAAACACAAATGATCAATACAAACATAAATCGATTTATGGGTTCTCTTACCCAAGAAAATATATTTCTATTTTGCATGATCCAATCCCGGAAATTTCTAAAATAAATTAAAAGAGTTCCCTCTGTTGCGCTAGTTAAGACATGGATGATTTCATAAGAATACAGAAAGATTCGTAAAGAACAAGAAGTCAGGAAAAAGTGAGGAAACTGCAGTGCCTTCTTCTTGGCTGCCATTTTAGTGTCAAGTGTGTTACAATTTTTCGGTCACTTGTTACTTTCTTGGCTGCCACACAAAGGTAATATTCTTTCGCGTATTCTTGAATCATCTCCATTACATGCCATGGGCAGTAGCCAGTAAAAAGGACAAATGGAGAGAAGGAAAAGATTACCAGGTATTGACTCTCTCATATTCCTTATCTTTGTCCATCACTACAATCGATACCTTGTTCTAGATATGTCCGCAGCATAAAATTTTGCAGCACCAATCATTTTCAATGACAAATCCACATTTCAAAGTCGGCCAATCAGAAAATAATTATCATGCCAAAATGTCTTTCCAATCTTAAAAATTGACTCAAGAAATTAAAGTTCAGTCCTCGACATCAGAAAGAAAAGTAGAACAAGATCACCCATTTCAACCCAAATTCCAAGAACTATCAGTTTCATAGCAAAAAACATCCTTGATGGCGAGACAACGCGGCCAAGTTTGATATAGAAAGCATTGTGATTGTGAACCGTGAAAAACAAGGAATGGCGGGTACCGTTTATTGACTTCTCTCAAGAAATGCTAATGCACAAAAGAACTGTACAGGAAGTTGGGATAATACATAGTAAGACCTCACCCTAAATACAAAGTTTCCCCTTGTTATGTCAAAGAACTGTGAGCTGAAGATCTGCATTGCCCACTGCGGTCTTGTGCTGCTCAAAGAGTTCCTGCAGAGCACTGATAAATTTCTTCTGCACTTCTTCCACCTTATCGACCAAATGATGCAGCCAAGAATGGTCAGCAGGTTAAGAAAGCGAATATCACATTAGCAAAGTAAGATTCAATATATCTATGTTTCAAATAGATTATTTGATAAGGAAAAACTAGTACCTCTTCAGCGGTGGGTTGTGGGTTTTTCATAATTTCAATGGGTTTTCCCACCACAACATGCATGGGGTTCCTATAAGGTATGGGCGACCTAAATGAATCAAGCAACCATCAGAGTTGTACGTACAGAAAATTTATATTGAACGTGAGAACAATATATGGTGAAGATTGAATAACAAAAGAAATGTTGAATACCCAAAGATTCCCCAAAAAGAATTGGAGTGAACTTGATTAATCTAGAAATCTGAACAAATAATTTTCCACTAGGTTTCCACCACTTGTACACGTGACTCTGCGGGATCGGTAAATTGAGTAATAAACATTTGAAAGAAGCAACAGATGTATCAAACTGAAATAAAAAAAAATCAAAAGAATAAGCATCAACCTGACCAAAGCAGAAAACTGGAACCAAGGGCCTGCCCATCTCTATGGCAATGCGAACAAACCCCTTCCTTGAATTCAGAAATGCCACCTACAAAAATTTTGACAAAATCACGTAAAGTATTCAGGTGTTTCTACCTCTCTGAGTTTTCTTTACAGATCAAAATTGAAAGCCAACAGACATACATTTGTAAAGGATGAAGCACACCACCAACATAAAAGTACCTCTCATTTACATTAAGTGATTACAACAAATATAATGTCAGACAAAAATGATAAATCAAGGCAATGTATCCCCTTTACTTAAAATGCAATAATGAAGCTACAGAGCAAAATTTGAAGTGAGCACTCAATCCAAGCTAGTCTGCTTACAGCCTAAGCTGATTTCATCAGACAACTCCAAAACAGTCACTTAAAAGTTCTAAGTAAAAAGAATAAGATACTTGTGAAAAATAAGGCCAGACCTCAGAGTCATACTGCATATAAGTTATTTCTCGCACACCGCCTGGAACTATTATACAACTATAGCCCGCTGCTAAATAGTGTATGAAGTTCTCTTTGGTTGCAGGCACAAGCCCTAGCCATGTCCATATCTGCCTTATAAATGGCACGTAAAACACCTAATCATAATAACCAGTCAATAATTGAGTCAGAAATATGACAAAACGACATAGCTACAATAAATTCTAGAAAAGAGAGCATACTGCGCTGCTTGCAAGGGCTTTAATCTTTTCCAAAGGCATTAATCCACTGAAATTTGCAAGAGCAACTATCCCAATAGGCAGAACTGAATGTGGTTCAAAGGCAAAAACTGTCAACATTCAAACAGATCAATTAGTTGGCAAAAATGAGAAGGGTGCTTACAAAGTACTAGACACAGGTGATGCAGCAGAAATAAAAACAACAACCAAGAAACTAGACATATTAAGTCAGAGCAGGCTTGTACGGCAACAGTAGCATTTCATTTGAAAGTGCAAAAGTATTTATGCCCAAATGATAAATAGCTGTATTATTCATACTAGCATCAGAAACGCCCAAACTCCTCTTTCAAAGACATATTATTCATAAAGCAATCTTGAAGAGTAAGCACTGTTATGTCAGCCCTTAAATTTCAAAGACAAACCAACAAAAACGTAATAACTTCAAGGTAAAAGAACCAGTTATTCATCACAATCAAAAGCAGAAAAGTGAAACAAAAATTCCATATGATGTGCAAACTCCACACTTGTGTTTACGACAGAAAACACAAAATGATTTTTTTCTTAAAATCACTGGGAAAAGGTCAACATCAAGATCATATAACAATAAGTTCAAAAAACAGCAAAAGAAGTTTTACTTTGCTTTATTTTCAAAAAGAAAAACAAATAAATAAGACTAAGTTGAGAAGCTCACTGTAGGATTCGTTCGGATCGAACGCGTTGATATCTTCAACGAAGAGCGTGATTGGAAAGTACCCACATACGTACTTACATATGTACCTGCAATTCACACATCTTCAGCCCCAAAACAACCATTTTAAATAAAAAAACGTGCTCAAGCTCAAGCTTGCAACCACCTCGCCAAACTCTGTCCTCGAACACTTTTATCATTCCAAGGCACCACCATCAACAATAGCAGAAACCCTAGCAACCTGGAAGTGAATCAAAACCAAACCAAAAATAAAAGAGACATCGATCAACAAAAAAAAAAAGTCTTTTTTCCACGAGAAAATGGTAGTGGAAGATTCAAGAATATACGAACGCGAAGGCGAAGGGGGAGGGGAAGGCGAGTAGCGCCGCGAGGGTGAGCGTGGCGGTGAGGTGGATCCCGCCCAGCCACAGCGCCAGGGCGAGGTAGGTGTGGAAGGCGGAGAACTCGGTCCGCCGGAGCACCGTCGCCGGAGATTCAGAGATCCCCGCCGCCTCGTCCTCCGGCAGCGCCGGCTGCGGCAGCGGAGGTAGGAGCGGCGCTGCTACGTCGGAGTCCATCGCCGGTGAGGGGGATGACCGCGAGATCGGCGAGGAGGCTGTTATACGTCGGGTACATTCGAGAAGGCTGTGCGCGTGGCCAGATCTTGACCGTTGATGAGAGTAGGCCCCGCAAGATTGTGTGGTGATCGGACTTTGGAGATGTTGGAGGGAATCGGAGATGATGGCGGGCACGTGGGGTTTGGTGTGGTTTAAAAAATCACGTGGCCGGATGTGAAGTGGACCTTATATAAAGTGAATGATTTTTGGAATTTCATTGATAGTAAAGTAATAAACAATATTATTATTTATTCATGATGTATTGAGAAACTAATTTTAAGAGAGCTTTAATAAAAGAAATATTTTTTAATATTACTTAATAATGAAATAATCAAAACTAATTATTAAAAAGCTAGATTTAGCAACCCTTGGCATTGAGGTAAACAAGGCTTAACCACTAAACATCGTAACACTTCAAATCCAATTTATTTAAAAATTAGGTCAAAATTATTATGATCAAATCGGGTCAAATTACATCAAAATCAATTAATCTATAAGGCTCGAATGAAAAACTCCAGAGGTCTCGAGAAAAGAAGACAAATATTAAATGTGCAGCTAATATTTAACAAAAAAATATGAATAGATGTGTGCAATAACCTAATAAGAAATCACGTGTAATGATATGACATGAGAATACTCAACACATAACAAAAACAAAAATATAATAGGATACATAAGGGAATAAATACATTGAAATAACTTTTGAAACTGAAATCTAAACGTCTCATTAAGAGACGGGATACCATGTCGGATGTGCTTATACATAAACTGGTTAGAGTATGCATCACAATAAATTAAATAAATATATGTGAACACACATCAAACACAATCAAAAGAATGAAAGAAAACATCGGCATGTTGAGCACAAGTGTCTCTAGTAATTATCTGTCCTCCCACCAAAGCTAGTCCAACATAAAGGAACACAAGACGTATATATATAATAAGAAATACGGTCAATAACGGGTGTCATTAATCTGAAAAATAATTAGTTCAAACTGACAAGTGAAATACGATTTCCACAATGAAAGAAAATAATATATAATCACCATGGGAATACTTAAATGATATCTACTAAAGAGTCATCAAGCTGCAGACTCGATAGCATCCTAAACTAAATGGGTGTTGTTTCACTCTCGACAATAACTGATCCCTCTCTTGGAAAAAAGCACATATATTAAGCCTTCTCCAAACCTCCATATAACACTTGGTCAAGAGCATAAAGACTGAATAGTCTTAGGTAATCACCTTCAATATTCTCTAATATCACAAGTCTAGAGATGCGTTGTATACAACAAAACTCATCTATTCCACACCTCTCCAAGTGTGAGAAAGCTCAACACGTAGAGACGTCAAGATCCCTCAAGATGGAGCATCTCTCTCACTAATCCAGAACACACTATGACATGCGCATGCACCCACTCACGATATACACAGTCAAATCAAACAACTCTCAACTCATTGAAATTTGATGAATTATGCACAGTGTTTAGAAAGGAATCATATAAGTAAGCCCGAAGGCAACGTAAGTTGAAGCTACCTTCAAAAACAACACAAGAGATCGCATCATTGAGAGTCATTAATCATGGAAGTAAAATACACCTAGATAACCTGTGTTAAGTGAGGTTCGATAAAATAGCTATTTAACATATCTTATGATATGGAAATCAAATCTACGATAAAATAAAGCGATAAAGCCGAGAATAGTCCTAACAGACTTGAGGCTCATGCTCAAAGCGCAACAACAAATCTATGACGAGCTCAAATTCTGTAACCTACATCAAAACCCATTGTTTAACTGACAACTTTATATAATACATAATTATGGAATGTCCTCACATTAACTCAAGCAAAGGGCAACATACAACAAATGCATGACACACAAATCGAGACATGACATGCAAATAAATAAATAAAACAAGTCAAATAAACAAAAGAATAACAACTAAGAATAATAGTTGACGAGCAACATCAAGAAAAATAACAAATAATGAATAACATTTTAAACACCCATGAAAATAAATAAATGGTTAAATAATGAATAATAAATAAATAAGAAAACTCATAAATATATAACCAAATAAACATATGTAAAAATAAATAAAATACTATTCATGAATAATAATGATAATATAATTAACACCGAATAAATATGCGGCTTAACATGAGTAAATATTAACACATACACACGAATAAATATATAAATAAATAAATCAATCAACCAATCAATAAATATATAAATAAATAAATAGTTAACAATAATTAATAATGAATAATAACAATATAATTATCAAATATCTAAATGCATGGCTAAATACAAATAAACAATAACATGAGAGTGTGCAATTGAATATTAATTAATTAATTAACTAATTAAATATGATAGCATGAATACAATAATATTAGTAAGTAAATACATCATCAATGATAATAAATAATTATACAAGCAAGCACCATGTTTGACAAATAAATAAATAATAAGAAATGAACAATATTGAATAAATGAATAAATAAATAAATAAGACTCGTGACATCAAAATTTTCCAAATAATATGAATATGCATCCAAAGTAATTTAAAGAGTCTTGAATTACTGAAAACACTCAAAAAAGGATGAAATAGCTGAAAATGTGATCAAGTCAACGCTTACTCATACCGTGTTGAGCCAAGTCAACTCAAACTAGGTTAACTACTGGTTGGGTTGGGCTGAACTCAATGGACTCAGATGCAAACATGCAAACACTATTTGGACTAGGTGGACACGAACACTGCTAGGCGAGTACACAGGCATGACGAGGTTGGCGCTGTAAAACCCGTGAGTCGAGTCAGGGTTTTACGTTACCGAACCAGTCGGTTCGACCGTTGGTTCGAGTCGAGTCAGTTTCATGAACCGCATGCTAAGTCGAGACCGGCCGTGAGTTATGAGCGATGAGAGTCAGGTGTACCTGAATATATGATCATAACGTCGAGAAGATGGTGAGATATGAGTTATCTGAATATATGAAAGTATGCAGTATTTTTTTCTTTTTATATGTTTGATCGTAGAAATAGTTTTAGGCCGAATAACGCGTTAGGATGTGTTGGATTATATTCGGGTGGGTTATTAGTTATAGAGCATGTCATTTGGATGTGGTTGTGTTTGTTTTATTTTATGGAATTTTTCCATATTTTTCTAGATTTTTTTAGAATTTATTACGAACTAGATATTATTTTGATTCGAGTAGGAATCGAGTCAATACTTATTTACGAAACTGCCATTGAGGGTATTTTTCTCCCTTCCGACCTTCCTCACCCAAAACCCTCGCCGCCGCCACTGCCGCGTGCTGCCGCCGCCACCGCCGACGCCGCACTGCCGCCGATCAACGCCGCCCCGCCCCTGCCGTGCAGTCGCCGTGCCGCCCCGACCCACCCCGGCCACCGATCGCCTGTCGACGCGTCGCCACGATGCCACAAAGCCGCCTCGACCGTCGCCACTTCGAGCCAGATTCCGCCGCCGTCCGGGCCGCGCCGCCGCCGCTGTGACCCTGACGACCACCCCCTCGCCGTCGCCGACATTTCCCCCACCATCCCGAGCGCCGTCGAGGCCGGCCGGAGCCCCGATCAGAGCACGCCGCCGCCGCCGCCCATTTTTGACGCCGCCGTCGACGGCCATCGCCGCCTCGGTTACCCTGTTTGACACCACCATCGGACCGAGCTCGTCGAGCTGGTGCCGATAGACCCCCTGATTGCCCTGTCCCAAATCATCGCCAGAAAACCGTCGGAATCCGCCGGAAAACCGCCGACACTCGCCAGAAAACCGTCGGAACCGCCGAAAAATTGGATTCGTGGGAAATTTGCTGGATCATCCGTCGAACGCACCCGGTCCAATCTGATCGGACTTCGGACGCCGCTAGGCCCCGAATTCGAGTTTCGAGCCACGAAACGGGAACCCTAGCCATCGCCGATTTTCGACGACGCGAGGTATAATTTATTTTAATTTAATTTTTTTTAAAGTATTGATTATTAGAATTACATGCTAGGATTGGTGAATTGTGTGTTATAATAATATATATAAATGTAGATTTGATTAAGGATAAAATATGAAATTTGTTGATTAAGTGGTGTTAAAAATGGAGGTTAAGAAACCAATTAGGGTAACTAGGTAATGATCATGATTAATGCAAACTAACCTAAGTAGACTTGCTAGAATTGATATAGGTTGATGTGTGTTGATTGATGCATGATTGTGTTGATTGTGTGTGCATGCTATAGGATGTGTCATTCATCATGCACGCGTTAGTTTTTAGCTTGATTGTGTAGGTACAGTGTAGGAGCTCGCCGCCTAGGCGCGTGGACCCATTTGGAGCTTCTACCAGGTCCGTTTAGGACTCGTTCTCTGATTTACGCTACTCTCTTGTGTATTTGATTTATTATGTGCAGGACGAGTTAAGTGGCGTTTTATCGAATCCCACTTAACTCGGGCCATTTAGCCAACGATTTTCCGGATTAATAACCCTCGAGGATGAGATCCCTCGAGTTTGTTTTCGAACTTCAGATCCAGCTCACGTTGCCTTCGGGCCTATTGTATAAATCCCAACCCAGACCTATATATATGTATAGTTTTCGTGTTTTTGTGAGAGACTGAATGAGGGAAATCCGACTACCGTGCTACGCGAGCGGGCACGTGTGTGTCGACAGTGGGCTCTGGAATGGTGTGTGGGCCGTTTCATTCCCGAGGGATCCTGACAACTCCACCTTTGAGTTCCTCAAACCCGGAGAAGTGTGGAGGTTCACGGGTACTGCATTGCAGCGCATGTCTAGACTTGTGGTTTCAAAGGGTACTGAAGGCGACTGCCTGAGAGTACTCGGCCTTCGTGCTCAAGGCCAGGAGTAATATGGAAGGTGCAGAGGGCGGAAAGGAATGAGATTTGACGCGAGAAGCAATAGAGAAATGGCTGAGGCATGAGAATGTGAAAGATAGGGGGACGCTGTCGACCCGAGGGCGACGGCTCCCGTATGTGCCCTGATGAGAGTTCTTGAGGAAGTATATGGTTTTCATTCAACAGGAGAGTTTGCTCTCCTGTGCCAGATTGATATTAGTTATTTTCCGGGCCGGTAACACTCGTTACTGACGGTTTTTCTATATATATGTAGGTGAGAAATGCGAGGGATGAAAGCTGTCGGGACTGCGGAGGAGCAGCACGGAACCGCGCACACATGTACCTGCCGCGTGTAACCTATAATGACGGTGTGTTATTGCTACGTGAATGATAATTTTGATGTGTTTGTTTAGATAAATTGCTTGATATGAAATGAATGGATAAATGTGAATGAGTAGTGAGTTTGGAGTTCAGGCTCGGTTCAATTGAAACGAAAGAGATAATGATGAATGCTACGGTAGATTATCATGTTTTATCGTATTTTGATAAAATATTTATATACCCTTGTTGTGAATAATTTTTAATTAAAATTTTCTTGCCGTTGCATGGTTTTGTTTTGCTTGCACATCATAGCATGCATGTAGGACTACGTTAGAACCCACGCATCCCATCCATGCATTTCATATTTGCATCTCCATCTTGAGACACCGAGGGCAGATCCGGGTCGGCTTAACCGAACCCAGTAGATTAGCGAACGGTTTGGTCGCCGGTGACATTTTCTGGGTCGGTTCACGCGTGAGCCGAAACGGGGTGTTACAGGCGCTGCCTGTCATCGTATATCATAAACGGTGGCAAGGCTAGGGTTGCCACCGATCGGGATCAAGGGCCCATGCAATGGGGAGCATGGTGGTGGTTGCAACCAATAGAGTCCAACCGATTGGCCAAAAATGTCCAGAAAGTGACAAAAATGTCACCGAAAAAGTGGTAGTCGCCAATGACGATCCCGAACATGACAGAGAGTTGAAGCTGGACTCAAAGTTAAGGTCTCGGCGATGAGAAACTATCTAGGTAGTTGGTCACGCTAGAGGGATGTCGTTGACACTAGAAAAAGACCCGAAAGCAACAACAGCAATAGAAATCCGAAAAAAAAATGTAGTCTCCAATGGTCAAAGTGGCGATGCTAGTGCCGGAGCCGGGCATGGGTTGATAACCGGCCGCAAGGTGGGTGCAATGGTGGTGCTCCGATGCCCTGAGGGTGGCCAGGATCTCACTGGCAAAGGCCTAAAAGTGGCAGGGGTGCTAGGGTTTGAAAAACTCAAAAACTGTATGAGAAAATCTAGAAAAATGGGAGGGCAATGCTAGGGTTGGTTGTGGACAAACCAGATATTGCCACATGGCGAGATCCGATCTTCTAACATTTCGAGGGCCTAGTGGAGTCTACCAATATATATATATATATATATATATATATATATATATATATATATATATATAGAGAGAGAGAGAGAGAGAGAGAGAGAGAGACAGAGAGAGAGAGTTAAAAATCTTAGAACGACGCCGACAAAAGTAAAAACTAACTCGAAACCTAACAATAGTTTTATGGATAGAAATCGAGGTAAGAAAGTTAAATACGCCTTAAAACATAATGGGCAATCTGGTAGTCGGAAATTCCTAAGTGTCACAGGGCTGATCTCCACCAAACCCTAGCGCCCGACTGTCCCACAAGCTAAGCCTGTAACACTAAGATATATGTAACTGAGATACCCTGACGAAGCCTAAACATATACTAAATGCTTCAATGGTCAAGATCTAACCCTAAAACCCTAAGCTAACACAAGTAAGAACTTGTATACCTTGAGTATATATTGATAACACATGCTCTATTATAGCATAACTGAAATTGTTATGTGTATATCGGTACTCACCCTCCATAATATGCTCATCCATAATGGGCTCAATACAACCTTCTGGCAGAAGGAAGAACTATATAGATATATGGGCCTGGATATTGGAAAATGAGGTGTCCATTTGCTGGTAATGGACATAATATCAATCAAGAAGATATCGTTGAAGGAGTACCCAAGTGGAATGGACAATATGTCTATAATGCCTCAATATCAAATTCAACTATATGCCCATGAAGCCATAAATGAAGATAAGAAGAAGAAGAAGGACCAGCAATTCCTGATCCAACAATGCAAAATTTTCAAGCAAATCCTTCACACCAAGAAAGGAGCAGATTCTATAATGATGACTGGGAAGATGAAGACTCTCACTTCGAATATGGGGAGCCATCACATCTAAAGAAGACAATGAAGATGAGGATTATCAAGACGCACAAGACCCTAATGAAGCAGAAGATTCTCAAAATGAATACAACGATATGCCATCACCAAGAATTCCGTGCCAATATGTCAACGATATTTAAAAAGGGTGAGAAAAGAAAGGCGGGAACCAAGTGGCAAAAAATCTACCAAGTACTTTAAGGCGGTTAAAAGGATAAACTTTAGAAAAAGTGTGTACGATGTCTATATATAGTAGTGATACATCCGCAAGTTGTAAAATCAGTATAAGGTGAGAATCAAGTCCGGTCCTATAAAAGGACTTAGGGTCTTTGTAAAATCCAAGTCTTCAAAGGGGTCGAAGCAGCTTGGAGTAGTAAGGCTTGGAGGTGTGAAAAAGATCATAGAGATCTTATAGTTTGTAAGTAAATGTTGTAAAAATACTTTATAAAAGTATTTTGTGTGTTTATGTATGATCCTGTTAATTTGTCTGTTGGTTAAATTAAGAAGCTTTAATTTAGCTTGGGATTCCCGAATAAAGGCCTTTGAGTCCTAGAGGAAGGCATTAAGGCAAGGTGTCGTTTAGCCAAAAAGTCTGTCGAAACATGCCAAAAAGGTAAGTGAGCTAATTAAAGGCTATTAGTTTAAGGATAAGAAGCTAGTTAATGTTTAGCATAGAAATAATATTATTAGGAACTTTTATGATAATAATTATAGCAGTACTTATATGCGTAAGTTGTTAAATGTACTTTAGTGTTATTATAGCCAAAGATAGAACACAATTAATAAGTTTACATATATATAACCCTATAATAAGTTTCACTATAATATTATTGGGAACCTTAATTTTCTTAATCTATTTTGTAGTGTTTTGTATAATTTTTAAGAAAATAATAAACATAAAGTTTTAGAGTAAAAAACAAAAAGGACTTTACAAACCTAAACACTAGGACAAACCCTAAACTGTTGGTATAAGAGCAAGTTCTTTCCTAGACAAAATAGAAGCTCTAAGTTATTGAAATTTAGAATTAAGCCCTAATAAAAAATTAGCGGTAAAGATAAAAGATAGTAGCTTACTATGTAACTTTTATAATAGTAATTATGCACATGAATTACATGGCAATAATGGTCAGTTAAATAGTATAATAGATCTAATCATAAATTTAGGAGAAAATTTATTACAAAGCCATACTAAACTTTTAATTAGTATAGAAAAACTTAATAAGCAAAAATTTAAAAATTTAGACTACTCTAAAGACCAAAACAATCTTATATTAAATAAAGTAACTGAGAATATTTCGAACAGTAATATTGTAAAATTAGAACAAAGGTAAGAACAATTGAAAAACACTGGAATAATAATAAAAAGAGAACCCTGGAAGTTTTGGTAAAATGTCTATATTTAGTCAAAGTAAATCTATAACTGAAATATCTTCTAGCAATTCAAATAGTAATGCTAAAGATATAAGGATAGATCAAATTATAGATATAGATAAAAATCTAGACTTATATAAACAAAAACCAATTATTTGAATTAGATCCTAAAATACTTTATTTAATAGAAGCTTTAAATTTTAATACTCAAGTAATAAATACTACTAGAGAAGTATGTATAAGCTGTACTGGAACTGATTTTGTAAATATAGATTTATTCCATCAAGAAACATTAGAAAAAATATCAAAAACAGAAAAAATATTGCACATATAGGTCTGATAGTCAGAGGAGTTAAAAGGATTAACTAGACAAGGTATAGGAACTAAAACATTAGTTTTAGTATATGATGGTTGCTGGACTATAGATACAAAACGAGCTATTATAGTAGGAGAAGAAGTAGATATGAATGAAAGAGGTAGTTTATTATATTGTGCTCTTAATTTATTAAAAAGCATAAAAGATCTAAAACACCTTAAAATTGGAATACAAACTAAAGGATATGAGAATTACTTAGGTGATAATCTAAATCTTAACATAACAGTACTAGGAAAACTTACGAAAATAATAGGAACATATTATAAGCTAAACATAGAAGGAATTACACAATCATTAGCTTCTAATGGAGTAAAAATGATAAACCCTAAGCAGATACATGGAAATGAATTAGCAAGACTAGAATGGGATTTAAGTAAACATGCTTTGTAAAAAGAAACAATAATAAGACCAGTTAAAAGTATAATTTATGAAAACTTAAAAGGAGGATATTCTATGACATTCACCGAATATTCTACTAAAACCCAAGAAGAACGCTAGGAAGAAGATGAATTGGCATTAATGAATCAAGAGTGTAATTTTTTAAAAAATAACAAAATATCTAAAGAACAAAGAACTATAGAATGGTATGAATATCAAAATGATCTTCTTAGAAGAAAAATAGAAGAAGTAAAAACAAGAAAAGAGAGAATAGAAAAAGAGAAAAAACAATTGCCAATAGACACAATATAAACAATAGAAGATTCAAAAATAGGAGAAAGCTATGAAGAAGATCAGTGGTACCTATACGAATCAAGTGAAAATTCAGAAAGCGAGAAAGAAAATATAATGGAACAATTCCTACAAGATTGTCAACAAGTATTTTTAAATGATGAAGAAATTGAGACAAAAACACAAGAACTCTTAAACACAAAAATAAGTCCTGTAAACATAAGAGAACAATTAGATAATATAATTTTAGAAATCTATGCTTTGGAAAAATTAAAAACCGACGAAACAGAAGAAAAACTAAATGATAAATATAATCTAGCTTTAGTAGATGATATAGAAAAAGAAACATCCCTCTAGCAGATTTAGAAAAAGACCGAGAACCAGGCACTGCTTACATGATGGCATTAGGAGAAACCTCTAAAAGACCTAAAAGAGACTTTGAAGAATAGGAAGTAGAGGAATAGAAGGAAAATCTTAGAGACCCTCATGGGAAGAACCTAAACATAAATATCAAGATAATGTTCATAAGTATGCTATAGGAAGCAGACCACCTTTAGGACATACTTATAGTAGAAATATGTTAATACTTGAAAGGTCTTAACCACAAATCTGGGCAGATTAAATATTAACGTGGGAACAAAATGCTATAAAAAATTGGCAAATTCATTCAAACCCAGACATGGATATGTTTAGTTTTCGTGAAAGCACTTTGGGAACCACGGCTTTAGGCATATGGCAAAGTAAAAAGAAAGCTCACCCACAACAAGGGAATGAAGTAAAGACTTTAGGAGTAATCCTTATAATTTCATGAGTTTCATGAGAACTATGATACTAGGAGTAGATCCGTCTAGAGAAAGCACAGTATTGCAAGATACAACTATTAGAGACTTAGAGCAATTAACTATAAATTCTTTTGAGTTCATAGTACCTTTTAGTGTGGATTTTGTAGCATTAACAGCCAAAGCTGGAAAAGCTTTTGAGGATGAAGTATGTAATAAATATTTTGTAAAATTACCAAGAGACTTAGGAAAACAAATACATGAAAAATGGTTAGAAGGATACAAAGATACTATAGGATTGGGAATTGGACCAAGAGTTCTATTTACTTTCCTTTATTTATCTAAAAGATGTAAGGAAATAGCTTTGCAAGAACAAATAAAAAGATAATCATCTAGATTCTGTCAAAAGGCTATTTATGGCCCTCAACAATATGGAGCTAAAAATCCGTATATAAAAAAAGAAAAGATTAAGAAGGTCTATTACATATAATAAGAATAAACCTCATAATAGATAGAAAAATAAGACGTATGTTAAAAAAACGTCAATAAGAAAATGTCAATGTTTTATCTGTGGAGATGAAAACCATTTAGTTAATGCTTGCCCTAAAAGACAAAATAATAGAGAAAGAGCAGCTTTAATAGAAAACTTAGAAGAAGATGTGGTTTCTATTGATTCTTTTGATAAATCAGCTTACAGCATTATCTCTGAACCAGAATATTCAGAAACCACTCCTCTACAATATGCCTTAATGAATGAACAACAAGAAGAATGTGAACATAACTGGGAAAGAGGTAAAGGAAGTGATAGTACTCTTTGTAGTATCTGTAGTCTTTATGTAATAGTTGCCAAGTTTCGTTTTCTATTTCCATATCTTCTTCTTTTTACACAGAAAGTCGAGTGGACCAGGTCCACCACGCTTCGCTAGCAACTCTGATTGTTTGTTATATTTATGGGTAGGGAATTGATGTATATTTTTAAAGATAGTTAAACTAGTATTATTTATTAAAATACCTCCTGTGTTTGATGTAATAAAGTTTAATCCTAACAGGAATTCATGAGAACATATATATTTAGGAGAGATATGTATATTAGGTAAATTATATCTTGTAGTAAATCTTCAAGAAAAGTCTCTAAACTGAATTGCTTTAGGTTCTAATTTATAATCTATATTTAAGAGAGTATTATCTACACTTCTAGTATGTACTTGATAGGATAATTTTTTCATATAGTGTTTTGGTACTAATGCATGGCTTATCATACTAGTCGAGCATCCCGTATCTAAAGTAGCCATTGTATCTATAAAGTTATTACTAGTTAACCATATTCTACTTTCTAATTTTATTAGATTAGAGTTTAATTGTTTTGATATAGGTATTATAGTTTCATCTGTTTGATCGTTGCTTATACTAGCTGCTTTATAAGTTTCTTCTTCTATTATTATTCCTTTCTCTTTTTTATTTTTTGTTCTTTCTTTACCTAATTCTTGTTCTAACAATTCTAACCTTAATTCTATATAATTTAAATTTACTTCTAGTGTGTGTGTGTGTGTGTGTCTATATATATATATATATATATATATATATATATATAAACACAAGCTAAATTAAAGCTTCTTAATTTAAGCAAAGACAAATTAAGAGGAGCATACATAAATACACAAAATACTTTTATAAAGTATTTTTACAACATTTACTTACAAACTATAAGATCTCTACGATCTTTTTCACACCTCTAGGCCTTAATACTCCAAGCTGCTTCTACCCCTTCGAAGACTTGGATTTTACAAACACCCTAAGTCCTTTTATAGGACCGGACTTGATTCTTACCTTATACTGATTTTGCAACCTGCGGATGCATCCGCCATTACAGATAGTCTATTTTAAATCCATCTACACATATTTGACACGTACACATTTTTTCTAAAGTTTATCCTTTTAACCGCCTTAAAGTACTTGGTAGATATTGTGCCACTTGGTTCCTGCCTTTCTTTTCCCGCCCTTTTTAAATATCATTGAGATATTGACACGGAATTCTTGGTGATCACATATCGCTGTTTTCATTTTGAGAATCTTCTTCATTAGGGTCTTGTGCGTCTTGATAATCCTCATCTTCATTGTCTTCTTTAGGATGTGATGGCTCTCCATATTCGAAGGGAGAGTCTTCATCTTTCTAGTCATCATTATAGAATATGCTCATTCCTTAGTATGAAGGATTTGCTTTGAAAATTTTGTATTGTTGGATCAGGAATTGTTGGTCCTTCTTCTTCTTCTTTATCTTCATTTATGGCTTCGTAGGCATGTAGTTGAATTTGATATTGGGCATTATAGACATATTGTCCATTCCACCTAGGTACTCCTTCTACAATATCTTCTTGATTAATATTATGTCCATTACCAGCAAATGGGCACCTCATTTTCCAATGTCCAGGCCCATATATCTGTATAGTTCTTCTTTCTGCCAGAAGGTTGTATTGAGCCCATTGTGGATGATATTTTCTTCTTTTTCTCTTGTTCAAGAAATAAATAAAAATATATAATATTCACAAATTATATGTCCCTAGGATAGGTGCATGTATAATGGGCTGACTATAATGGGCCTAAGAATACTTCATGTTGGGCCGATTCTTCTGTAAGCCCATGACTTTTAGGTGGCATAGAATATATTTGGGCATGTACAGACTCAGTGGTAGTGATATTTCCTATAGTGAGCTTCCACTTTTCTCCAAGCATAAAAGATTCTTTTGGCCTGTTGAAAATAATATAGTTTATCATTCCATAGTCGAGTAGTTGTAGCACCTTACTCCTAGGCATGGAGCAGTGGGTCATAAATCGCCACTTCCATAAGAAAATTATATAAGAAAATTATAGATCGCCACTTTCATAAGAAAATTTTGTAATTCTATCATTGTTTGATAAAATCTCTACCGTGGCCTTTTCTGAAATAATAACTTAAATTTCAGGACAGACTTCAAATAACGGCTGCAAAGTGATACATGTAAACTGAGGCATCTTGAGTCTAACTAATAGACATTCAAATGTTCTGTTACAATATGGAAGCCCA
The DNA here is from genome assembly GCA_033002965.1 of Piper betle. NCBI lineage: Eukaryota > Viridiplantae > Streptophyta > Magnoliopsida > Piperales > Piperaceae > Piper > Piper betle. Next base: position 71,005 of record JAURVB010004491.1, read on the forward strand.
ATTTTCATATGTCTCTTAACTTTGGTCAAATACTCATTATTTACTGTAGCCAATTTTCTTAAGTCTTCTTCTTTAGAGGCTAGCTCATTCTGACGATTATAGATTTCTTTCTTCCGAGCTTCTAGCCTTTCTTCTAAAATCCGATTTAGCTCCTTCAGTTGTTGATTTTCCTGTTCTTGTATCTGATTTTCAAGTTCATAATTGGCTTGCATAATAGCCACTGGAGTCCCTTGTTCTACATAATAGTATGCTCCAATGGTGTTTCTGGCATATTTAAGAGCTTCATCAAGAGTATAGAAACCCTTGGAATAAGGCCAATCATATTCGTCTATAGCATGTTTGACCGAAGACCATCTTACAAATACTCCTGTACTATTTCCCTTAGTCACTACATAATGACTAAAGTTCTTTGAAGCCGATTTTTTCTGTATGGAACTCATGTACTGACTTAGAGCTTGAAGAGCCCTATGCTTTTGGAATGTAGACCTACTATTCTATATATTATTAAGTAGAACTTGTTGGCTTTCATCCAAACTCACATGATTTGGAGCCTCATACTTATTTTCTCTAAATGAAAATAGCTAATATAAACCAAAGTTGTAAAGCTTAACTGGTTCGTCCATATAAGCTACCACTTTAGGCCACACCTTGAGCTTCTCTCTGAATTCTTTTGTTGTCATTCTTCTAGAGGGAGAGGCCATGTTCCTGATAATCAAACAAGTTAATATGAAATTGACTTTTAAGGAGTCATAACCCTTAGTTTTTGAAGAATTATAACTTATGGTTTTTGGGATTAACCCAAAGTTTTTGATTTTTAAAGAATCATAACCCTTGATTTTTAAGAAATCATGATTTTTAAGGAATCATAACCCTGAATTTTAGAGATTTCAAACTCTATTGTATCTTGAAAACTCCTTTCTTCAAGAATTAGGCATTGGTCATGTATTTTTCCTGCAAATTTTCTTGACAAAATGTCAGCTAACACATTATCTTTTCCAGAAATATGCTCAAATTTTATAACATATCCCATACCTTGTATTGCATTCTGAAAGTTTACCCATCTCTTTGAGTTATGCCTTTTGCTATTTTGATTTGTCATAAATTTTACTATGTTCTAGCAATCAGTTCTTAAAGTAATTTTTTTGTTTAAATATAATTTAAAGTTATTTATGGCATTTATTACTCCTTGTATTTCCATATCTAGACTTGTCCAATTTTGATTCTTAAAGTTACCTGATGCGTAACCGCATAGTTTTTCTAAGGATTTTTCATTAGGTTTAGAAGTAAAATAGCACCCTAACCTTCTTGACTAGAATTTACTTCTATTATTTTATATTCATTTTCTAAAGGTAGTTCCAATAGTTTATTTTTTGAATTTGTTCTTTTATTTGTTGAACTAACTTTATATCTTCTTGGTTAAAATAAACTTGACCATTTTTTCTCAATTTTCCATATAAAGGTTCTACTAATTTTGATAATTTAGGGATAAATTTTCTCGCATAATTTAATAATCCTAGATATAATTGTAATTGTTTCTTATTTTTCATTTTATCTAGATATTCAAAAGCTTTTATTACTATATGAGGTTGTAATTCTATTTTTCATTTTCCTATTTTTAATCCTAAGAAATTTATGCAAGGTTTTCCAATCTTAGTTTTCTTTTTAGATATTACTATTCTTGTTTTTTTATAGTTTTAAATACTTTTTCAAGATGGGTAATATGTTCTTTCATAGTATCTGATGCTACTAAAATATCATCTATATATACTATACAAAAACTATATTTTTTAAATAGTTAGTCCATAAACAATAAAAGATAATTGGAACATTTTTTAAACCAAAGGATAACACATTCCATTCAAATAATCCTTCGGGACAAATAAAAGCAGTCCAAGGTCTATCTTCTTCTTTCATTTTTATTTGATTATATCCGCTTTTTAGATCAAATTTACTAAAAACTTTTTTTGTCTTGTATTAGATTTAGAATACTATCTTTATGTGGTAGGTTATAGGCATCAGCATATGTGTTGTCATTCAACCTTTTACAATTATATACTATTGTAGCTTTTCCTCTTACTTGTTCAGCATGGTTTCCTACTACAAAAGTGGCTGATCTATTAGGACTATGTCTTCAGAACTATATTCTAAATTTGCTGTTCTTATTACTAAATCTAGATTTTTAATGTTCAAACCAAATTCATAAGTACAACTTTTTTTATATATATCTTCTCCTATAAGTCTTATTTTTTCTAGTTCTCTCATTATAGGTATATTATTTACTTCATCATCCTCTTTAGATTTCCTTTTTCCTATATTAAAATATACACGTTGATGTAATAGTTGTCAAGTTTCGTTTTCTATTTCCATATCTTCTTCTTTTTTACATAGAACGTCGAGTGGACCAGGTCCACCACGCTTCCGTAATATATATATATATATATATATATATAACATTTATCTCTTAAACATAATAATAAAGATATATTTAAGCCATCTCTAGTAAGGGGTTTTCCTATTACTTGTATTAATCCTAGATGTATATATTTATATTCATCTTTTAATTCATTTATTAATTTATTTTTTAATAAATTTATAGTTTCAGTACAGTTTCCAATACTAACACTTTGTCCAAAATTTTTTATTATATACGATTGCTTAAATTCTATAAAACCTTTATTATAAACAGAGGTTGGATTTATCTTAGGAATTGCCCATTTATTTAAGTTTTTCTCTATGTTTTTATAAACTATTGTTCAGTACTTTTAACATCTGGAGAATTCTTAGATTTGGAGACTAAGCTTGTTAAAAGCCATACCAAACTTCAAACACCTTAAATAGGAATTTCTTAGGAGATGCCAACTAATCGGCTGTTCAGGACTTACTAGGATTTAGAACTCCGTCAGCTACTTAAGTAATTCTAATTTACTAAGGCTCTGTACTAAGGTAACCTTTTAACCAAAGATTTCGCCCGATCTTTTCAAATACTAAACAATAGAATATAATAGCAAGGAGAATATTGGAAATATAATATTAGAAATAGAAATAGAGAAGATCTAAAAATACCTTTTAGTTGATCATCCTACAAAACAAATTAGATAATACTGTTTAAATAGTATGGTTCCAGAGGAACTAATATAGTTCTTGAAGAAGAACACTTATAGTTCTTGACAAACAGGTTCAAGTATATAGTTCTTTTAAAGAATGGGTTCAAGTATATAGTTCTTGAAGAACGAGTTCAAGTATATAGTTCAGAACGAACGATTTCAAAAAGAAAGTAAACATACTCACTTTATTGCTTCAAACTTTGATTTACAAATCTTCCAACAAGTAAGAGGAAAAGCTACAATAGTATATAATTGTAAAAGGTTGAATGACAACACATATGCTGATGCCTATAACCTACCACATAAAGATAGTATTCTAAATCTAATACAAGACAAAAAAAGTTTTTAGTAAATTTGATCTAAAAAGCGGATATAATCAAATAAAAATGAAAGAAGAAGATAGACCTTGGACTGCTTTTATTTGTCCCGAAGGATTATTTGAATGGAATGTGTTATCCTTTGGTTTAAAAAATGTTCCAATTATCTTTTATTGTTTATGGACTAACTATTTAAAAAATATAGTTTTTGTATAGTATATATAGATGATATTTTAGTAGCATCAGATACTATGAAAGAACATATTACCCATCTTGAAAAAGTATTTAAAACTATAAAAAAACAAGAATAGTAATATCTAAAAAGAAAACTAAGATTGGAAAACCTTGCATAAATTTCTTAGGATTAAAAATAGGAAAATGAAAAATAGAATTACAACCTCATATAGTAATAAAAGCTTTTGAATATCTAGATAAAATGAAAAATAAGAAACAATTACAATTATATCTAGGATTATTAAATTATGCGAGAAAATTTATCCCTAAATTATCAAAATTAGTAGAACCTTTATATGGAAAATTGAGAAAAAATGGTCAAGTTTATTTTAACCAAGAAGATATAAAGTTAGTTCAACAAATAAAAGAACAAATTCAAAAAATAAACTATTGGAACTACCTTTAGAAAATGAATATAAAATAATAGAAGTAAATTCTAGTCAAGAAGGTTAGGGTGCTATTTTACTTCTAAACCTAATGAAAAATCCTTAGAAAAACTATGCGGTTACGCATCAGGTAACTTTAAGAATCAAAATTGGACAAGTCTAGATATGGAAATACAAGGAGTAATAAATGCCATAAATAACTTTAAATTATATTTAAACAAAAAAATTACTTTAAGAACTGATTGCTAGAACATAGTAAAATTTATGACAAATCAAAATAGCAAAAGGCATAACTCAAAGAGATGGGTAAACTTTCAGAATGCAATACAAGGTATGGGATATGTTATAAAATTTGAGCATATTTCTGGAAAAGATAATGTGTTAGCTGACATTTTGTCAAGAAAATTTGCAGGAAAAATACATGACCAATGCCTAATTCTTGAAGAAAGGAGTTTTCAAGATACAATAGAGTTTGAAATCTCTAAAATTCAGGGTTATGATTCCTTAAAAATCATGATTTCTTAAAAATCAAGGGTTATGATTCTTTAAAAATCAAAAACTTTGGGTTAATCCCAAAAACCATAAGTTATAATTCTTCAAAAACTAAGGGTTATGACTCCTTAAAAGTCAATTTCATATTAACTTGTTTGATTATCAGGAACATGGCCTCTCCCTCTAGAAGAATGACAACAAAAGAATTCAGAGAGAAGCTCAAGGTGTGGCCTAAAGTGGTAGCTTATATGGACGAACCAGTTAAGCTTTACAACTTTGGTTTATATTAGCTATTTTCATTTAGAGAAAATAAGTATGAGGCTCCAAATCATGTGAGTTTGGATGAAAGCCAACAAGTTCTACTTAATAATATATAGAATAGTAGGTCTACATTCCAAAAGCATAGGGCTCTTCAAGCTCTAAGTCAGTACATGAGTTCCATACAGAAAAAATCGGCTTCAAAGAACTTTAGTCATTATGTAGTGACTAAGGGAAATAGTACAGGAGTATTTGTAAGATGGTCTTCGGTCAAACATGCTATAGACAGAATATGATTGGCCTTATTCCAAGGGTTTCTATACTCTTGATGAAGCTCTTAAATATGCCAGAAACACCATTGGAGCATACTATTATGTAGAACAAGGGACTCCGGTGGCTATTATGCAAGCCAATTATGAACTTGAAAATCAGATACAAGAACAGGAAAATCAACAACTGAAGGAGCTAAATCGGATTTTAGAAGAAAGGCTAGAAGCTCGGAAGAAAGAAATCTATAATCGTCAGAATGAGCTAGCCTCTAAAGAAGAAGACTTAAGAAAATTGGCTACAGTAAATAATGAGTATTTGACCAAAGTTAAGAGACATATGAAAATTGGGCTTCCATATTGTAACAGAACATTTGAATGTCTATTAGTTAGACTCAAGATGCCTCAGTTTACATGTATCACTTTGCAGCCGTTATTTGAAGTCTGTCCTGAAATTTAAGTTATTATTTCAGAAAAGGCCACGGTAGGATTTTATCAAACAATGATAGAATTACAAAATTTTCTTATGAAAGTGGCGATCTATAATTTTCTTATATAATTTTCTTATGGAAGTGGCGATTTATGACCCACTGCTCCATGCCTAGGAGTAAGGTGCTACAACTACTCGACTATGGAATGATAAACTATATTATTTTCAACAGGCCAAAAGAATCTTTTATGCTTGGAGAAAAGTGGAAGCTCACTATAGGAAATATCACTACCACTGAGTCTGTACATGCCCAAATATATTCTATGCCACCTAAAAGTCATGGGCTTACAGAAGAATCGGCCCAACATGAAGTATTCTTAGGCCCATTATAGTCAGCCCATTATACATGCACCTATCCTAGGGACATATAATTTGTGAATATTATATATTTTTATTTATTTCTTGAACAAGAGAAAAAGAAGAAAATATCATCCACAATGGGCTCAATACAACCTTCTGGCAGAAAGAAGAACTATACAGATATATGGGCCTGGACATTGGAAAATGAGGTGCCCATTTGCTGGTAATGGACATAATATTAATCAAGAAGATATTGTAGAAGGAGTACCTAGGTGGAATGGACAATATGTCTATAATGCCCAATATCAAATTCAACTACATGCCTACGAAGCCATAAATGAAGATAAAGAAGAAGAAGAAGGACCAACAATTCCTGATCCAACAATACAAAATTTTCAAAGCAAATCCTTCATACTAAGGAATGAGCATATTCTATAATGATGACTAGAAAGATGAAGACTCTCCCTTCGAATATGGAGAGCCATCACATCCTAAAGAAGACAATGAAGATGAGGATTATCAAGACGCACAAGACCCTAATGAAGAAGATTCTCAAAATGAAAACAGCGATATGTGATCACCAAGAATTCCGTGTCAATATCTCAATGATATTTAAAAAGGGCGGGAAAAGAAAGGCAGGAACCAAGTGGCACAATATCTACCAAGTACTTTAAGGCGGTTAAAAGGATAAACTTTAGAAAAAATGTGTACGTGTCAAATATGTGTAGATGGATTTAAAATAGACTATCTGTAATGGCGGATGCATCCGCAGGGTTGTAAAATCAGTATAAGGTAAGAATCAAGTCCGGTCCTATAAAAGGACTTAGGGTGTTTGTAAAATCCAAGTCTTCGAAGGGGTAGAAGCAGCTTGGAGTATTAAGGCCTAGAGGTGTGAAAAAGATCGTAGAGATCTTATAGTTTGTAAGTAAATGTTGTAAAAATACTTTATAAAAGTATTTTGTGTATTTATGTATGCTCCTCTTAATTTGTCTTTGCTTAAATTAAGAAGCTTTAATTTAGCTTGTGTTTATGTATATATATATATATATATATATATATATATAGACACACACACACACACACACTAGAAGTAAATTTAAATTATATAGAATTAAGGTTAGAATTGTTAGAACAAGAATTAGGTAAAGAAAGAACAAAAAATAAAAAAGAGAAAGGAATAATAATAGAAGAAGAAACTTATAAAGCAGCTAGTATAAGCAACGATCAAACAGATGAAACTATAATACCTATATCAAAACAATTAAACTCTAATCTAATAAAATTAGAAAGTAGAATATGGTTAACTAGTAATAACTTTATAGATACAATGGCTACTTTAGATACGGGATGCTCGACTAGTATGATAAGCCACGCATTAGTCCAAAACACTATATGAAAAAATTATCCTATCAAGTACATACTAGAAGTGTAGATAATACTCTCTTAAATATAGATTATAAATTAGAACCTAAAGCAATTCAGTTTAGGGACTTTTTTGGAAGATTTACTACAAGATATAATTTACCTAATATACATATCTCTCCTAAAAATATATGTTCTCATGAATTCCTGTTAGGATTAAACTTTATTACATCAAACACAGGAGGTATTTTAATAAATAATACTATCTTAACTATCTTTAAAAATATACATCAATTCCCTACCCATAAATATAACAAACAATCAGAGTTGCTAGCGAAGCGTGGTGGACCTGGTCCACTCGACTTTCTGTTTAAAAAGAAGAAGATATGGAAATAGAAAATGAAACTTGGCAACTATTACATAAAGACTACAGATACTACAAAGAGTACTATCACTTCCTTTACCTCTTTCCCAGTTATGTTCACATTCTTCTTGTTGTTCATTCATTAAGGCATATTGTAGAGGAGTGGTTTCTGAATATTCTGGTTCAGAGATAATGCTGTAAGCTGATTTATCAAAAGAATCAATAGAAACCACATCTTCTTCTAAGTTTTCTATTAAAGCTGCTCTTTCTCTATTATTTTGTCTTTTAGGGCAAGCATTAACTAAATGGTTTTCATCTCCACAGATAAAACATTGACATTTTCTTATTGACGTTTTTTTAACATACGTCTTATTTTTCTATCTATTATGAGGTTTATTCTTATTATATGTAATAGACCTTCTTAATCTTTTCTTTTTTTATATACGGATTTTTAGCTCCATATTGTTGAGGGCCATAAATAGCCTTTTGACAGAATCTAGATGATTATCTTTTTATTTGTTCTTGCAAAGCTATTTCCTTACATCTTTTAGATAAATAAAGGAAAGTAAATAGAACTCTTGGTCCAATTCCCAATCCTATAGTATCTTTGTATCCTTCTAACCATTTTTCATGTATTTGTTTTCCTAAGTCTCTTGGTAATTTTACAAAATATTTATTACATACTTCATCCTCAAAAGCTTTTCCAGCTTTGGCTGTTAATGCTACAAAATCCACACTAAAAGGTACTATGAACTCAAAAGAATTTATAGTTAATTGCTCTAAGTCTCTAATAGTTGTATCTTGCAATACTGTGCTTTCTCTAGACGGATCTACTCCTAGTATCATAGTTCTCATGAAACTCATGAAATTATAAGGATTACTCCTAAAGTCTTTACTTCATTCCCTTGTTGTGGGTGAGCTTTCTTTTTACTTTGCCATATGCCTAAAGCCGTGGTTCCCAAAGTGCTTTCACGAAAACTAAACATATCCATGTCTGGGTTTGAATGAATTTGCCAATTTTTTATAGCATTTTGTTCCCACGTTAATATTTAATCTGCCCAGATTTGTGGTTAAGACCTTTCAAGTATTAACATATTTCTACTATAAGTATGTCCTAAAGGTGGTCTGCTTCCTATAGCATACTTATGAACATTATCTTGATATTTATGTTTAGGTTCTTCCCATGAGGGTCTCTAAGATTTTCCTTCTATTCCTCTACTTCCTATTCTTCAAAGTCTCTTTTAGGTCTTTTAGAGGTTTCTCCTAATGCCATCATGTAAGCAGTGCCTGGTTCTCGGTCTTTTTCTAAATCTGCTAGAGGGATGTTTCTTTTTTCTATATCATCTACTAAAGCTAGATTATATTTATCATTTAGTTTTTCTTCTGTTTCGTCGGTTTTTAATTTTTCCAAAGCATAGATTTCTAAAATTATATTATCTAATTGTTCTCTTATGTTTACAGGACTTCTTTTTGTGTTTAAGAGTTCTTGTGTTTTTGTCTCAATTTCTTCATCATTTAAAAATACTTGTTGACAATCTTGTAGGAATTGTTCCATTATATTTTCTTTCTCGCTTTCTGATTTTTCACTTGATTCGTATAGGTACCACTGATCTTCTTCATAGCTTTCTCCTATTTTTGAATCTTCTATTGTTTATATTGTGTCTTTTGGCAATTGTTTTTTCTCTTTTTCTATTCTCTCTTTTCTTTTTTTTACTTCTTCTATTTTTCTTCTAAGAAGATCATTTTGATATTCATACCATTCTATAGTTCTTTGTTCTTTAGATATTTTGTTATTTTTTAAAAAATTACACTCTTGATTCATTAATGCCAATTCATCTTCTTCCTAGCGTTCTTGTTGGGTTTTAGTAGAATATTCGGTGAAAGTCATAGAATATCCTCCTTTTAAGTTTTCATAAATTATACTTTTGACTGGTCTTATTATTGTTTCTTTTTACAAAGCATGTTTACTTAAATCCCATTCTAGTCTTGCTAATTCATTTCCATGTATCTGCTTAGGGTTTTTCATTTGACACCATTAGAAACTAATGATTGTGTAATTCCTTCTATGTTTAGCTTATAATATGTTCCTATTATTTTCGTAAGTTTTCCTCGTACTGTGATGTTAAGATTTAGATTGTCACCTAAGTAATTCTCATATCCTTTAGTTTGTATTCCAATTTTAAGGTGTTTTAGATCTTTTATGCTTTTTAATAAATTAAGAGCACAATATAATAAACGACCTCTTTCATTCATATCTACTTCTTCTCCTACTATAATAGCTCGTTTTGTATCTATAGTCCAGCAACCATCATATACTAAAACTAATGTTTTAGTTCCTATACCTTGTCTAGTTAATCCTTTTAACTCCTCTCACTATCAGACCTATATGTGCAATATTTTTTTCTGTTTTTGATATTTTTTCTAATGTTTCTTGATGGAATAAATCTATATTTACAAAATCAGTTCCAGTACAGCTTATACATACTTCTCTAGTAGTATTTATTACTTGAGTATTAAAATTTAAAGCTTCTATTAAATAAAGTATTTTAGGATCTAATTCAAATAATTGGTTTTTGTTTATATAAGTCTAGATTTTTATCTATATCTATTATTTTATCTATCCTTATATCTTTAGCATTACTATTTGAATTGCTAGAAGATATTTCAATTATAGATTTACTTTGACTAAATATAGACATTTTACCAAAACTTCCAGGGTTCTCTTTTTATTATTATTCCAGTGTTTTTCAATTGTTCTTACCTTTGTTCTAATTTTACAATATTGCTGTTCGAAATATTCTCAGTTACTTTATTTAATATAAGATTGTTTTGGTCTTTAGAGTAGTCTAAATTTTTAAATTTTTGCTTATTAAGTTTTTCTATACTAATTAAAAGTTTAGTATGGCTTTGTAATAAATTTTCTCCTAAATTTATGATTAGATCTATTATACTATTTAACTGACCATTATTGCCATGTAATTCATGTGCATAATTACTATTATAAAAGTTACATAGTAAGCTACTATCTTTTATCTTTACCGCTAATTTTTTATTAGGGCTTAATTCTAAATTTACAATAACTAGAGCTTCTATTTTGTCTGGAAAGAACTTGCTCTTATACCAACAGTTTAGGGTTTGTCCTAGTGTTTAGGTTTGTAAAGTCCTTTTTTTGTTTTTTACTCTAAAACTTTATGTTTATTATTTTCTTAAAAATTATACAATACACTACAAAATAGATTAAGAAAATTAAGGTTCCCAATAATATTATAGTGATACTTATTATAGGGTTATATATATGTAAACTTATTAATTGTGTTCTATCTTTGGCTATAATAACACTAAAGTACATTTAACAACTTACGCATATAAGTACTGCTATAATTATTATCATAAAAGTTCCTAATAATATTATTTCTATGCTAAACATTAACTAGCTTCTTATCCTTAAACTAATAGCCTTTAATTAGCTCACTTACTTTTTTGGCATGTTTCGACAGACTTTTTGGCTAAACGACACCTTGCCTTAATGCCTTCCTCTAGGACTCAAAGGCCTTTATTCGGGAATCCCAAGCTAAATTAAAGCTTCTTAATTTAACCAACAACAAATTAACAGGATCATACATAAACACACAAAATACTTTTATAAAGTATTTTTACAACATTTACTTACAAACTATAAGATCTCTATGATCTTTTTCACACCTCCAAGCCTTACTACTCCAAGCTGCTTCGACCCCTTTGAAGACTTGGATTTTACAAAGACTCTAAGTCCTTTTATAGGACTGGACTTGATTCTCACCTTATACTGATTTTACAACTTGCGGATACACATATTTGACACGTACACACTTTTTCTAAAGTTTATCCTTTTAACCGCCTTAAAGTACTTGGTAGATTTTTTGCCACTTGGTTCCCGCCTTTCTTTTCTCACCCTTTTTAAATATCGTTGACATATTGGCACGGAATTCTTTGTGATGGCATATCGTTGTATTCATTTTGAGAATCTTTTGCTTCATTAGGGTCTTGTGCGTCTCCACATCTTCATTGTCTTCTTTAGGATGGCTCCCCATATTCGAAGGGAGAGTCTTCATCTTCCCAGTCATCATTATAAAATCTGCTCCTTTCTTGGTGTGAAGGATTTGCTAGAAAATTTTGCATTGTTGGATCAGGAATTGCTGGTCCTTCTTCTTCTTCTTTATCTTCATTTATGGCTTCATGGGCATATAGTTGAATTTGATATGAGGCATTATAGACATATTGTCCATTCCACCTGGGTACTCCTTCAACGATATCTTCTTGATTGATATTATGTCCATTACCAGCAAATGGACACCTCATTTTCCAATATCCAGGCCCATATATCTATATAGTTCTTCCTTCTGCCAGAAGGTTGTATTGAGCCCATTATGGATGAGCATATTATGGAGGGTGAGTACCGATATACACATAACAATTTCAGTTATGCTATAATAGAGCATGTGTTATCAATATATACTCAAGGTATACAAGTTCTTACTTGTGTTAGCTTAGGGTTTTAGGGTTAGATCTTGACCATTGAAGCATTTAGTATATGTTTAGGCTTCGTCAGGGTATCTCAGTTACATATATCTTAGTGTTACAGGCTTAGCTTGTGGGACAGTCAGGCGCTAGGGTTTGGTGGAGATCAGCCCTGTGACACTTAGGAATTTCCGACTACCAGATTGCCCAGTTGAGTGTTTTAAGGCGTATTTAACTTTCTTACCTCGATTTCTATCCATAAAACTATTGTTAGGTTTCGAGTTAGTTTTTACTTTTGTCGGCGTCGTTCTAAGATTTTTAACTCTCTCTCTCGTCTCTCTCTCTCTCTCTCTCTCTCTCTCTCTATATATATATATATATATATATATATATATATATATATATATATATATATTGGTAGACTCCACTCGGCCCTCGAAATGTTAGAAGATCGGATCTCGCCATGTGGCAATATCTGGTTTGTCCACAACCAACCCTAGCATTGCCCTCCCATTTTTCTAGATTTTCTCATACAGTTTTTGAGTTTTTCAAACCCTAGCACCCCTGCCACTTTTAGGCCTTTGCCAGTGAGATCCTGGCCACCCTCAGGGCATCGGAGCACCACCATTGCACCCACCTTGCGGCCGGTTATCAACCCATGCCCGG